>PVKS010011285.1:0-57184 GCA_004027875.1 Aplodontia rufa
TGGCTTCTTCTCCTCTGGTTCTTGCTTTCTCTTTGGCTGCTTCCTCTTCTTTTGGCTGCTTCCCTTACCTGACTAGCTGCTACTCTATTTATCCATTACAACAGCCAATAGGATACAATACAAACACCTTTCTCCAATTGTAACAAATGAGTGGCCGAATAGCTTAGTCCTGCGGTCAGGCAATTTGCTAATTACAAGCCAGCTGAACCCCTTAGAGTTGTTTACCACCAATTCGTCTACAAGCCAGCTGAGCCTCATGTTCCCAACACCAGGCTTCACGTGCTTACCTCCATTTTCAAGACCAAAGCAGGTGCTGATGCCATCCAGCTCAGCTGGCAAAGCGGGAGCGAGGCCACTAGGAAAGAACACATGGGATGAGAGATGAGCCAGGTACGAACGACAGAGACTGTTAAGACGCCTAGACTGTGCGTGAAGATCATCAGGCCCAGCACTCCTGCACTGCGCCCTTGGCATACAGCTGCTAGAGCACAGGAGCCATCACAGTCTTGTGCTTAAGGGGACCAGGAGGGACTTTGCAGCCATGTCTTGCGAAACGTTCTTCATAATTTTCACTTCAGCTACCTGGGAAGCATGAAGCTCTGAGCTTAAGAATTGAGTTCCAGCTCTGACACTCGGTCGCTATGCTAGCAAGATCATTCATTCCTTCCTTCACACATCAAATGTGTGCTGGGCACAGAGACACTGTGCCAAGTACAAAGTACTTATGTTAATATGTTCAGGTAGAACATCTGATTCAACCTGTAAAAATTAAGTTGGTTCATGTATGGAAACACTTGGCATAGCGAAAGCACTATATAAATGGTAATTACTGTTTTTGCCATCATCATCATAAATGTGCCTGCTACAGTGTCCCCCAAAAGCTCATGTGTGAGACAATGCAAGAAAGTTCAGAGATAAAATGACTGGGTTATGAGCCTTCACCTAATCAGTGAATTAATCACCTGACAGGGATTAAATGGGTGGTAACTATAGACAGGTAGGCGTGGCTGGAGGAGGTGGGTCACCTGGGGTTTATACTTTGACCCTGGTGAGGGTGCTCCCTCTCTGCTTCCTGGTGCTTTCCTCCACCATATGCTCCGCCTTATCTAGGGCCCACAGCCAATGGACTGAGAACTCTGAAATCGTGAGCGCCAAATAAACTCTTCCTTCTCTAAAATTGATCTTATCAGTTCTTTTGGCCACAGCAGTGAAAAAGTTGACTGAAACAATGCCATCACAACCAAAAGTGAAAACTCTGGGAATCAGGCACCCATTCAGATGCCTTAAGAATGTCAGACAGCTGGGCACAGCTCAGGGGTACCGTGCATAGCATGCAAGGCCCTGGGTTGCATCCCCAGCCCCAAAAGAAAAGAATGTCAAACAAAACTGCAGAATCCACTGATCCAAGAAGCTGTACTGGTTCAGTTGTTCAACACGCTCAGTGAGGCTTTAGGGACATCAACAGAAAACTAGACCATAACTGGAAGCATAATCTGTCACCTCAGACGCTGCCCTGGGTTCTAGCTCTCCAAGCCCCGCTCCCTCCAGCTGCAGCCACAGGAGAGCAGCAGTACCCCACATAGCAACTGGCAATTAAACAAGATACAAAGTGCCCAGCAAGGTACCTGGCATACTATGGGCATCCCATGAACGGGAGAAAAATATCACTGTCATCTTGAAACACAGAGTGCTTTACAATTTATGAAATGTTTATCATGGTTAGAACTGCCCAATTCCCTGAGGGTTCATGCATTTTTCAAAAGAAGGCTCTGAGGCCCAGACAATGTCAGTGTCCTAGCCAGAGTCACAGGGCAGTGAAGTGGAGAACCAAGTCCAGAATCCAGGTCGTTTATGTTTAATGTCCAATGATGCTTTCCTGTCCCAACGTGAAAAATCAGAACTGATGGAAGCTCAGACTGACTTCTCAGCAGCCTGCTCTTCCCTGCTTCTAAATCCAAATGCATTCTGCCCTCTGATAATTTTGCCTGATCACCAAACTATGGTGTTGGAACAGACCTTTTTAACTTCAGGGCCAAGCAAAAAAAAAAAAAAAATTGAAAATAATCATAAAAATCCAAATCCAACATCAGGAAAATAAAATAAAATGTGACAAAGTATGTCTGCTATAAAGATAAATGAAAAATGTGAAGTATTCCTCGATCATGAATACATACATGTACACTAACATCACCCTAAATCCTCTTTTGGAATAAGTGGGCCATAAATACATACTCCAACAAAAGAAATATACTGAAATAGTAAAAACCCTCATTTGTAGGGAAATGAGAGATGTTTTCTTCCTTTTTAATTTTCTCTAATTTTTAATTTCTTCCAATAAGCATCACTAAAAGGACAAAGTTCTCCTTCTACTCTGAATTTTAAAAATTCAAATCACGCTCAACCTCACCTTTTGCGAACAGTGGCCCAGAGGTCCAAGGTCACATACCAGGTTACCAGCCAGGCTGAGCCTGGAGGCTGGTCCTAGGTTCTCGGCCTGGGATTTACTCTGCCAGGGCCATCACACTAACTCTGGCTGGCTGGAATGGCCATCAGTAACTCAAGCCAATCACACCTTAAAATCACCTGGCAGACAAAGTCAAAGCTGTCGTCTGAGCTTCCAACAGGCAAACACTGCAGCTGCCAAATTTCCACATGGGCTTTCCTGCTGGCTTTTAAAATGCTATCAGCCATCCACACCCTCCAGTCAGTTCCGGCCACACCTGCAGCACCACGGACCCCCTCTTTCCATTCCTATCCCTCACCTGCAGCCTAAAAATTAAGGTTGGGGCTTCACACAGACCCACTAGAAATAAAAACAATGTAACCAGAAGACGGCTCAGCCAGGAGTTCTCCACTGCTCAGATGAATGAGGGAGGCCCAGAAAGGGGTACTCAAAATTGTTCAGGTGCCCTGTCCCTGTCTGGGCTGCCCAAAGCCACCAGGTGAACATGACACATGGTGGGGGTACAAGTTTCCTCATGTGCAAAATTAAGCACAGTCAGAAGAAACCTAGGTGACCTGCACAGGACAGGACAGGACAGGACAGGCAGCCTCCATCCGAATGCCCACCACAGCCCTGCTCAGCAGGTGGAATTTTTTAAATGGTCTCATTTTGTTGAAAATGAGAAAACAAGGGCCAAAGTAAAGCTGGAATACTCAAGCTGGCCCAGCTTCAAATCCCACGCTCTGCACCTCTGCACCACCCAATGTCCCCAGCACCTTCCTAGGGTGTGGCGGGGGACCCCTTGCAGGGAGGCAGAGGGCCTCCTGTGCTGGGGAAGGGCATGCACTGCTGTTCTGGGTGCTGGGCGAACCAGGGGACCCCGCCTGAGCTTCCCCGCCTCTTTCCCCTTTCCAGCTCCACCACCGCCCTAAGGAGCTCCCTCACCGCCTCTACTGCCAGCAACAATTATCCTTTCACACCACAAGAAACAGGACTAAGCGACCCGCTGACAGTGCTGGAGAGCCGTGGAGGGAAAGGGGCGTTCAGAAACAGCACACCAACAAATGCACTTTGTTTGCCTCTTAACAATTATTTCTTCATTCCATGTGATTCATTCTAAAGAGAAAAAACACATAAACACAAAACCACAGCTACACCGAAAGTTCCTGACAGCTCCTCACTCCCACCTCAGTTTCCTCAAGACGTAACCACTGACGTCAGAAAGACGTCTCTCTCTCTAGGAAGCCCTTCTCCATACATCTAAGGACATGCAGACATGGTTATATTTTCTGGCTTAAAATAAAACAAATAGGGGGCTGGCGGGACAGCTCGGAGGTTACGGCGCTTGCACGAATATACAGGTTCAAACCCCAGCACCACGTACACAAAGAAGTCTTGGAGCAACAAAAGCCACATGAAAAACTAAATAAAAAATTCTCTCTCTCTCTCTCTCTCTCTCTCTCTCTCGCTGTCCCCCCTCTCTAAAAAAAAAAAGAAAAAAGATAAAAAATAAAATAAAACAAATTCAGTTCAATTAAACATATTCTGCAACACTTTTCCTCTACTAAAAATGTGTCCTGA
The DNA here is from genome assembly GCA_004027875.1 of Aplodontia rufa. NCBI lineage: Eukaryota > Metazoa > Chordata > Mammalia > Rodentia > Aplodontiidae > Aplodontia > Aplodontia rufa. The sequence goes on from PVKS010011285.1 coordinate 4,025, forward strand.
AGATGACGTTTGGTGACAGTACTCGAGTCTGCTTCAGTATCTGTGACTAATACAAAGCACTACACAGCACTGATTTTCAAACTTTACTGACCATGATCCATAAAAGAATTCTTTAATTCTTAATAGAAATTCTTAACAGAACTTAATAGAAATTCTTAATAGAAAACAGAACTATTTTCTATTTGGTTCTACTTTTTGAAGGTCTGGTTGCAACCTACTGAACTGAATTTCATGAGCTACCACTTTTGAAAGGATGTGTATTTATCCAAAACCCTACTGATAGAAACTTAATTTGTTTCCAAATCTGTCTTTTACAAACAATCCTGCATGAATTCAGGTCCCACTGTGCTCCTGAATAAGGGTTTCTCTAGGACTGATAACAGGAAGTAGAACTGCTGGGCCAAAACATATGCACAATTTTTAAACTGGACAAATGACCTGAATAAACATTTCACCAAAGAAAACATGCAGAGGGACGATAAGCACATGAAAAATATTTAATTTTAGCCTTTATGGAAATGTAAAGTAATTCCACAATGAGATTCCATGTCACACCTCCAATGACGGTTATGGTGGTAAAGTCAGAAACTAACAAATGCTAGTGAGGATGTGAAGAAAACAAGAACCTTCAAACACTGCTGATGGGAGACAAACGGTGCAGCCGCTTGGAGGAGTGGGGCAGTGTCTGAAAACGCTAAACTCAGAGTTCCCAGATAACCCAGCAAACCCCCTGGGCACATGCCCAAGAGAAGTGAAAACACGTCCAGACAAAAGCCTGTGGACAGAGTCAGGTGCTGGGGCACACCCCTGTCACACCAGCTAACACAGAAGCAGAGGCAAGAGGATCACAAGTTCATGGCCAGCCTCACAATTCAGGGAATCCCTGTCTACACATAAAATAAAGAGGGCTGCGGATGTGCCTCAGCAGTAGAGTGCCTGCCTGGAATCTACCAGGTCCTAGGTTCAATCTCCAGCACTGTAAAAAGAAAAAAAATAAAGAACAAGAAGGGGAAAAATTGGCACATGATAGCAACACTACCCATAACAGATGAAAAAAAGCAACCCAAATGTTCATGAACATGAATGAGTAAATAATATGTGACTCAGGGTACAATGGAATACTATTTGGCCACAAGAAAGAATGGAGTACTGATACATGCCACAGCATGGAGAACCTCCCAAAAGATCCCATGTGTGTGTGGCGGGGGTCAGTAACGGAACCCAGGGCCTCGTGCATGCTAGGCAAGTGTTCTACCACTGAGCTGAATCCCAAGCCCCAGAGATCACATATTGTAAGAAACCATCTACATGAAATGTCCAGAATGGGAAACCAAGAGACAAAATGCAGACAACAGTTGTGTGGGGCTAAGGTGGGCAGAGCAGGGCAGTGGAGGAATGGGGAGTGACTGCTACCTTTCTGAATGATGAAAACATTCCAAGACTGGATGGCAGTGATGGCCACACAACTCTGTGCCTATGCTAAAAACCACTAGACAGTATACTTTTAAATGAGTGGGATTCATGGTACATAAATTATGTCTTGATAATGCTATTCTTTTTTAAAGAGAGAGGGACAGTGAGAGAGAGAGAGAATCAATTTTATTTAGTTTTTCTTCATGTGGCTTTCGTTGCTCACACATTTCACTGTGTATGTGGTGCTGGGGTTTGAACCAGCATTACTCATGCATGCCAGGCAAGTGCTGTAATTGCTGAGCCACCACTTCAGCCCCAACTATGCTATTTTTTTAATGCCATTTTTTTTGTTTTGTTTTTGGTACCAGGGATTAAACCCAGAAGTGCTTAGCCACATCCCAGCCCTTTTTCTTTTTTATTTTGTGACACAGTCTCACTAAATTGCTGAGGGCCTCACTAAGTTGTGAGGCTGGCTTTGAACTTGTGATCCTCCTGCCTCAGCCTCCCAAGCCATAGAGATTACAGGCATGCGACACCACGCCCAGCTCATGTTTTTTACCTAAATAATGCCAAATCGTGCACTTTCTCACAGTGATTACAAAACAGCACTTCACTATGGGGCCTATGTTACCTGGTCTTCATCTTTTCAAAAAAAGACTTGATTTGTTGAACAAATGCATGTTGAGCCTCCACTATGTTTAAGACACGGTTCTAGGTGCCACGACACAAAGGGTAATGAAGCACTGCTGTCCTCAAACCTCACAGCCTGGGATACCTGGAGTGCAGGTGGACTCCTACTACCCTCCAGCTTCACCAGCCTTCTCCAGAAATTTCAGTCCACCATCCTCTATCCTGACCTCCTTCTAGGGTCCAGTCTTTCTGCCCAAAGCACAAACTGCGCTTACAGCAACACAGCTTCTGGTCTGCTCCTAAGCAGGCAGCAGGCTCTTAAAGGCCACACGCTGGGAAACTGACGGATTCCTACACCCTCTGGAGGCCCACAGTTGAGCCAAGGCATACGGGGCCTACAGAGAGGGAAGGGAAGGGCTCTGGCACAGAGGATCCTATCCAGAAAACAGCAACATCTGGACAACCTAACTAGCTAACATTCCATCAGCACAACCACCAAAAAATAGGTACTGTCATCAAAGAGAAACTGAGGCTCAAAAAGGTTAAGTGGCTTACACAAAGCCACGTACCTAGTCACACATCGAACCAGGATTTATACAGTCCTCCCGACTAGCAAGCCCAGGTTCTTTCCACACCCCCAGGCAGGACTCGAAGGGTCTTGGCTTGGGCAATGCGCCGGTGACCAGAATATGGGTCTAAGTTTCAGAGGGTTAAGAGTGGTCTAGGGTACCCACAGGTGGTAAGATTTGCAGGGAACGATGTACACTGACCTAATTCACCAAAAGTCTAAGGACAAACAGGACTCCAGGTTAGTCTTTGAAATCCGACCTTGGAGCCAAGCACAGTGGTGCAAGCCTGTAATCTCAGGAGTTCAGAAGGCTGAAGCAGGAGATTGCGAGTTCAAAGCCAGCCTCAGCAACTTAGTGAGACCCTGTCTCAAAATAAAAAATTAGAAGTCTGGGGATGTGGCTCAGTGGTTAAGTGCCCCCCTAGGTTCCATCGCTGGAACCAAAAAAAAAAATATTTGGCCTCGGAAATTACCAAGCAGAAAGGTGCTTCAAAAGTAACACATTCGAGTAAAATGGTGTGGTTTTATCCTACGCATTATTCTCCTGCATGTTGCCACCTAACGGAAACTGTCTAAGGATATTTTAAGGGTATTTTTGCCCCTCTTCCAGGACCAATTCAGTTCCTGGAGCTCTGTTAGATCCTCTCCAAATCCTCTCATCTCAAATTAGTTCAGAGAACTAGCTGGAAGGCAGGACAGCTTTGGAGTCAGTAAGCTTGGATTTTAGTCCTAATTTGATCATGTACTGTTGTATGTGATCCCAGACCATTCACTGCTCTGTGCCTCAGTGGTCTCCCATCACCACAAGGGGTCATTGTTATTCAATGATTTAACAAATACTCACGGTGCCCCTGTTATGTGCCAGATACCAGGTTAGGAACTGGGTTTGCAAAGATGAAAAATGCAGTCCTTGCTCTCAAATGGGTCCCCATCTGATCTGGGCAATAGATAAGTCAACAGCCAATACCTGCAGTGTCCAACACAGGAGCCACTAGCCACAAGGACCCATTAAACACTACAAGTGTGGTTCAATCAAGTTCAGAAGGGCTATAAGTGTAAAATTCATAACAGATGTCAAAGATTTAGGAAGATTAAAGAGAATCGAAAATACACTAGTTGATAATATATGGAAATATTAGGCTAAATAAAATATATTATTAAATTCACCCATTTCCACTGGGGACACAGCCAAGCATGCATAAGGCCCTGGTTCCATCCCCAGCACCACAAATAAAGAAGAAAAAAAAAAAACTTCACTTTTTTTTTCTTTTCATTCTTTTTAATGCAGCTAGTAGACAATTTTAAATTACATATATGTCTTACATTGTATAGACACTGTACTAGACAGTGCTGGTCAACAAAATCCAGTGAGATCAACAAGGGCTAAGATAGGTCAGTGACAGGTGAGGGTGGCTGGAAAAGTTCAGAGGGCTCAAGTGAGGATGGCAAACATCAGCAAAGGCTTCCTGCCAATGACACTTAATTGAGACCTGAAAAATAAAAAGTGTTAATTGGGCAAAGAGCAGTGGGGAGGGCAATCCAGACGGCAGGAACAGCAAGCACATGACCTGGCAGAAAGAAATAAGGCAAGATCACTCATGGCCGAGAGCCTGGCAGCCAAGCTTGGGAGGAAGGACTTCGGGAGGAGGCAGGGTTGGGAAATCAGGTAGTGGAGGCTAAGAGGCAGATGGGGCCAGATTAGAAGGACCTTGAAAGACCTGTGAAAGAGCTTCCTCCTGAGAGCGGTAGTGAGCCAAGGAGGTAAAGGCAATTACTAGGTACTTTTGCAGCACCTAGTCACACAAAGGCAGGGAGAGACAGGAAAAGAATATTTACAGATCTACTGTTTCTACTCTGGGTCATACATGGTTAAGCTCTTTTAGAGTCATTCTAACACTGAGCTTTAAATCAATCCATTTTACAGATAATGAAATCTGTAAAATCACAGGATGAGTGGCTTGCCCAAGGTCACAGTATTGTCAGTGAAAGAAATGGTATTGGTTTGGGTCCCAAAACCCAAATATTTGGCCCACCAACACTGAGACAAAAAGAGCTGTCTGAAAGAATAAGAAGCATTAAAATTATAAAGCACCACACTCTGAAGATCTGATTATGTGAATAAACCAAAAAAAAAAAAAGCTTTCAAGTGTAGTATTGAAGACTGTTAAGAGGTCTGAGCTAGAGAGGTGGCTCAGTGGTACAGCACTGGCATTGCACGCACAAGGACCCAGGTTTGATCCCCAGCATCATATACACAACTAAATGGAGGAAAAACAATAAACAGATAAAAAAATAATAATAAATTAATCCTTTCTCAGTCTCTCTTTAAAAAAAAAAAGAAGAAGAAAAAGAAGCCTATTAGAGGGGCTGGAGCAGTGGCTCAGCAGTTTTGGTACTTGCCTCGCATGCGCAGGGACCCAGGTTCAAACCCCGGCACCACATACTCAACGAAGTGTCGCAGCAACGAAGGCCACATGAAAAACTAAATATAATTGATTCTGTCTTCCTCTCTCTCTCACCGTCCTTCTAAAATGAGAAGCCTATTAGAGGTGTGAAAGAAGGTAGGACAATCCTGGTAAGATCTCGCCAGTAGTAGTAAGATGGAGAGAAAGGAAGTGGATGAACTTCACAGGATCCAATCAGGCAGGAGCTGAGCTGCAAAGGGCCTTGCTCTGTCTGTGCTGATATCCAACAGGTTCTCAATAAACACAGTAATCATCTTTTAGGTTTGCCCAAGATAGGACCTATTTATGTCCATCTTGCTATCCAGGCACAAATATGAATTATGCCCACTCCACTCTTAAAAGCACCCTGGTTTGCCCAATAAATAACATGATCACATTTCAGTTAGGCTCTGCTGACTAAAAGCAGCAGCCTGTCCCCACAGAACAGGAAACAGGTTCTCAGGGCTCTCTTCCTCCTCCTTCTACCCACTCTCCAACCAGGAGTCCAGGACAACCAAAGGAGCAATCTAGGGCTCCATCACGACTCCTACCAAAAGGAGACACAGCCATACCCCATCAATGAGGCCTCCAGCCACCATGAGGGGGAGGTACATTGTGAGGCCACATTCAGCCATTGTTTCTGATTTCTACCACTACTGATAATACAAATTCAACATCCCCAATCCGAAAATCCGGAATCCAAACTACGCCAAAATTCAAAACATTCTGCGTGCCAACATGACAACCACGAAGTGGAAAATGTCACACCTGACCTCATCTCATGGATCCCAGTCTTACCAAAGGCACATTCAAAATTCTGTACAAAATTACCTTTGGGCTATGCATATTCATGTTTAGACCTGGGTCCCCCTCCAAGCTATCTCATTATGTTTTGCAAATATTCCAGAAATCCAAAGAAATACAAAATCCCAAACATTTCCGATCCAAGCATTTCAGATAGGGGATACTCAACCTGTAGTAGCAATAATAATGGCAACACGGTGTCGTTTTTTTCAGCAGTGATATGTGTCAGGCCCTACAGTTACCAAGCAGATTTCTGGGCAGGAATTGCTTCTTTTAGTCCGCACAGCAAGTGCAGTGGGAGGATATTAGCACCAGCCCATTACTCAGATGGGAAAGCTAGTCAATCACTTCAGAAAGGTCATACAGCTCGTCACAGGCTTGCAGATTTGATTCCAGCTCTGTCCTTCTCCAACCACTACACTCCGTTACCTCGGCCCTGGGTGGACGCTGTGAACCCCCATGAGCAAAGTCTAGACATAATGACTACTCTCCTCATGATGAATGCAAACCCCCAAACCAGAATGAATCACCGGTGCCCTCGAGGTCCCTGTCCTCCACCCAGCGCCCACTAAGGGCATATTCCAAACTACCCCTTCTCGCCCCTCTCTTTCAGAAGCACCTTACCTATCGTCCTTTACACCCTTTTCAAAAGTATGTCACAAAATATTAGCCTAGGGCGGTGCGGGTGGGGACCCCGAGTCCACACTGTCAGCAGGTGGGCCCCCCAAAAAGACCCTCGCCCAAGGAACCCACCTCGTGCACCACCCCTGGCCAAACACTCGCAACACCCTCAAGAGCAAGGCGCAAGGCCGGTGAGGGAGAACCGCTATCGGTGGGGACCCCGGCCTCCAAAGCCCCGGCCGCACCTGCAGCCGCTGAGCGTCCCGGGGAGGGTGACGTCCTCTTCCAACACCGAGTCCATCATGGACACAGAGGCGATGGTGGCATTGGTGTCTGTGGCGATGGCGCCACTGGTTCCACCGGCTGTCGCGATCTGCCTGGTTCCCCAGGTCCCCGCCCCCTCCAACCCAGCTCTTGTTCCAACTCCGGCGGCGCCGCTGGAATTCAAACCGCAGCCGCCGCCATCTTTCCTACCACTTCTTCCTACGGAAACAAGGCGGGGTCAGCGGGGCGCGCGCAGTGAAGCCGATTTGCCGGGACCAGAGGCCGGGCAGGGAAAAGCGGGCGGGCGCCATCATAACTAAGGGCAGAGCATTCGCGCTTGCACCGCTAACGGCTAACTAAGGAGAAGGTGGACGCCATGTTTTTTTAGGGCACTAGGCCTAGGCCAGGGCAGGCGCCATCTTTATTGAGGGCGAAAAGCTGGCCCTGGTCCGTTAATTTAAGCGGGAGATGGGCCTTGGGTGCCTTCCTGCAGCTCAGTTTCTAACCCATGTTTGCTTTTTTAGAACCTTGGGCTCTATACACCCAAAAGTCTTCCGCCTTGAGTTGAAACTCAGATAATCAGGTATTGCCTCGCTTTAGAAAATTTCTACCTGCGGAATCTAAAGCAACCCGTCTGTAATTTGCACGCACAGTTTGAAGCAACTCATCTATCCCAGGAGCCAAGTGGTCAGCCTCACTCCCACCCCAAGCTCTCATTTAGTGATCCTTTGTTACTGTTGAGACTTGCACCTTTAATCAGTAAACAGGCCCAATCAGTAAACCCACCCAAATTAATAACACAGTATTAAATTTACTGTCAATTAGAACCAGAACCAAAGTTCCTGAAAACTGGATCAGGACTCTATAACCCTGGTTGTCTTTCTCAAACACAACAGCATTCACAAAACGCCTCGGTAGATAATTTTAGCAGAACATTGCTGGTGAATTCAACTTTCCCTCCCCATCTCAGTGTTGCTCCTGCCTCTGCAGGCTGTTGGGCTGGTCCTGGAAGAAAGTAACTTGAAAACATGAGCACTGGGCAGTGACTTCCCTGTAAGTGGGACTAAGTCCACCTCAGCCTGTTTCCTCGTTCTTCAATTAAGTAATTGATAAATTGCTTTCCAAAAGTGGCCTTCCCTAATGCTCTAATTTAAACTATGTTCTCTTGGCAACCTGTATTTTTCCTTTGTAGCAGTCACCACATTTTGTGATTATATATTTCTCTGTTTTTTAATGTCTCTTCTTGCACCAGCCTGGAAGTTCCAGGAGGTCAGGGACTATGTTCAGAATTGTTTGCTGCTATATTGTCTATCCCTAGCATTGGGCCTGTCACCCAGCAGATGTTTAAAAATACAAGTTAAGCAATGAATTGTTTGATCAATCTAACTATCTGGAAAATGGAATTAATATCTAATCCTAAAAATTTTTTGTGAAAATGGCCTGAGGTAGCTTTAGGAGCTCTTTCAATAGTAATTCCACACATTTCCATATTCATCACCACCTCAGCCCCTACCCAGTCACACATGGTTCCAGTGATGCTTACGAAGCCCATGATTCTGCAGCAGTCCCTCTTTGTTCCCCAAATCTTCACCCACCCTTAAAATCAGCAATAACAACCTAGGAAAGAGAGTGGGCTCGGCCCTATAGGGCCAGCACTAAGGTCAACCCATGACATGAGTATGTCCAAAAGCAGAGAAGTCCAAAAGCAGAGAAGCTGGGCTGTCAGGATTCCCGTTCCAATTCTACCATCTCTGGATCTCAGCTTTCACATCTACATCTGGGTTGTTTTTGTTGGTGGTGTTTTTGAGACAGATTAGGTGAGATAGTGAAATGGCTAGGTAGTCAGGACAGAGGGCCCCTATCCAAGAGCTAGCTGGTAGAGGCAGAGAGTGATAGACAGGGCGTGCTCAGGGCCTTCAAATGCAAAAAGACCTTGAGGCTCACCCTAGTCGTGACCAAGAGATGGGGCTGGTCACAGGTAGATACTAGGAAGTATTTGCCACCTTTTGTTTTAACCCATGGTGCTCTTGGCCAGTTTCACTGCCTGTTTTACATAGATTTTAACCAATAGTGTTCCTGACCAGTTTCAATGCTTGTTTTACATAGATTTTAACCAATGGAGTTGATGCATTTCCCAATGCCTGCTTTGCATGAATGTTAATTATGCTCACACCCCCAAATCTATATAACCCCTGGCCTATCCTCCATTAGACGGTGTCCAAGAGCTGCAACACCTAGCTTTCAGCTGGAGAGTTGCTAACACTTTGGGCTGCAGACACTTGCAGTCAGCCCAAATTCCCAGTTTTATCTGGGGATCGCTGCAAACACTAGAAGCGGGCTGTTTTGGCTGCTGGAATATGTAGCAGCCCAGACTCCATTCACCAGCGGGAGCAGAGAATCCAGCCTCGTCTCAAAAACCCTGCATCATTTTGTATGTCTGTTTTTATGTTTTGGGGGTTGAATTAGGGGCACTTTACCAGTGAGCTAAATCCCCAGGCCCTTTTTATTTTTTATTTTGGGACAGGATCTCTCTAAATTGCTCAGGTTGGCCTCAAACTTCTCATCCTCTTGTATCAGCCGCCATAGTCTGTATGGATCACAGCCTAGCACCACCTCTCCTGGCCTACATCTATCTGTTAAACGAAAGATAGTTGGACCCCTCAGGATGTTGTAGCTCTGAAGATGATTTCTCTATGTTTGTTTCAAAGCTACAAGCACACAACCAGCTGTCTTCTGGTGAGGTAGTCTGAGTTGCAAATCATCACTTCCCAAATGAAGCAACATCCAGCAAATGAAAGCTCCTGAGAAAGGAAGTAGAAGTCCTCTTTGTTTCTGATCTTAAGGAAGAGGACTTACACTTTTTGAGAACATTTTGTGTCACTTATGCCAAGCACATCGCTTGTACCACCTCCATTAACCTTCATGAACTTTCTGATGTAGATGCCATGTGTTATACCCATTTTATTTACCACTGAGAAGACTGAGGCTTAAATCAGTAAAAATAACTTACTCTGGGGCCCACACTATGAAGTGCTGAAGTTGGCATTTGGGCCCAAGTCTTTATGAACTCCGGTGCCCTCATTGTTTGTTTTCCTCCACGTTAGAATTTAGGGTTAAGACAAGATGTCTACATCCAGACAACACAATATTTAATGATGTGTTGGCCTGTTTCCGGACTAACCACTTCAAGGTGGCTAAGACACCAGTCTTGGTGTGGGCAGTATGACCACAAGACTGTATGTCTGCATGCCCAGATTCTGACTCCAGCTTATCCTGTGACTTGGGGGGTCATGTCTCCCCTCGCCGCACCTTGGTTTCCCAGGGATAAAATGAGGCAGAGAACGTCAAGCTCACATGGTTGCATTGTCTAATGAGATACTTAGGAAACCATGAAGAAGAAAGAGTCTGTGAGGGTTTCACTAGAATTAATCCGTGGCCCTATTCAGCAAGACCCTGTTCCTGGATTATGTGCTAACCCCCCTAGTGAACCTGGAAACTGAAAATAGAATCAGTTGCACAAAGGAAAGTCTATGTGAGAAGTTGTTTTTCCTGCTATAGCAGAGTTTCATGATCAGGGACAGAGGCCTTTGCCCTGTCTGTCTTACTATGCCTTTTCTTTCTGCCAAGCCTGGAGGCAACTTCACTGCACCAGCTGTTTGGGCTGTCTGAACTCATCTCCTTGACAGCAGCCATCCAGCTACAAAGCTGGCATTATTATTTCCTTGGACAAGGTCACACTGAATAGCTGGAAATAGCTAGCATCTAGAAGTTCTTTGTTTGGGTAAAGCCTTTCTGCAATTTCAGCAGCTCCGTTGCCATTACTAACAGCAAGAATAACTCTTTACAGATCAACACGTCACATTGCTAATTTGCGCTAGTCCCTCTCTCCCTGTGTCTCTGTGAAGTGAACTGGACTGATTGTCCTGCTATACACATGTGGAATGTGATCTGAATGTCCCACAAAGTCCTGTGTGCTCAAGGTTTGGTCCCCAGTCCACAGTGCTGTCCAAAGGTGGTGGACCCTTTAAGAGGTGGGGCCTATTGGGAGGAAGTTAGGTGGTTGGGAGCAGACTCTTGAAGGAACACAAGGACCCTGGTTCCTTCCCCCCCTCCCCCCCTCTTTGCTTTAAGGCCAGCACCACCTGAGCTGCTCCTCTACCACGTGCTCCTGCCATGATGTACTGTGCTGCCACAGGCCCAAAAGCAATGAGTCCAAGCAGTCATGGATTGAAACTCTGCAATCATGTGCCAGAACAAACCTGTTCTCCTTCTACACTGCTTATCTCAGGTATCGTGTTACAGTGACAGAAAGCGGGCCAACACAAGGAAACTAAGGATGAGAGAGAGGAAGAGATTTGCCAAAGGCCCCATTTCTCTGTTTACTTAACTCTTCATTTAGAAATAATGTGAGAATTTTAAAAGGTCGCACAAATAATACAAATAATTCCTCATATAACCTTCACTGGCTTCCTAAAATATTAATGTTGTACATAATCACAGCCCAGTTGTCAGGAATAAGAAGTTACAGGCTGGAGCGGTGGCTCAACGGTGACAGCGCTTGCCTGGCATGAACTGGGTTCGACCCCCAGCACCACGTAGGCAACTAAGTGTCAGAGCAACAGTTACCAGATGAAAACTAAATAAAATCAATTATTCTTCTTCTTCTTCTTCCTCTTCTTCCTCTTCTCCTTCTCCTCCTCCTCCTCCTCCTCCTTCTTCTCTCTCTCTGTCTCTCTCTCTCTCTTGCTATTCCTCTCTCTTAAAAAAAAAAAAAAAAGGTCTGATACTCTTCACTACAGACCTTATTTGAATTTAACCTTTTTTTCATCCGTTTCCTTTTCCAGGATCCAAACCAGGATTCCACATTCCTTCTGGCTATCACACCTCCTTCCTGCCCTCCCGTCTCTGCTGGCTTTGTCTCTGTCTTCCACGACACTAACATTTCCTAACAGTTCTTGCCAGGTATTTTTGTTTGCATGGTGTTTCTGTATGATTAAATTCACATTGTGCACTTTGGGCAAGAATAGTACCAAAGTGACTCCAGGTCCTTCTCAGGGAGGAGGCCCATGATACTGGTGTGTCTCCCTAACTGGTGATATTCATTCTGATCTCTTGACTTAGCATTTCATGCCAAATTTCTCTATGATTTTCCTTTTATAATTAATAAGATTATTTGGGGAGATATTTGAGACTGTGTTTTCAGTTTTTCCTGCTTTCATCCACTGGCTTTAACATCCATGGGTAATTCTAATTCAAAATGATTCTTATGGTGGTGTGTGGCACATGATCATTTGCTATTCCCATCGTTCTCTATCAGTTGTAATTCTACCGTGTGGAAGAGCTGCCTCTTCTCCGCCATTCAACTGTTTATTTACGTCGCTATGGACTCATGGACATGGGTTTTATTTTATGTGGTATAATCCCTTACTGTCATTATTTTTTTTTGTTTTTTTTGTTTTTGTTTTTTCAGGGCTAAGGATTGAACTTGGGGCCTTGTGCATGCTAGGCAAGTGCTCTGCCACTTAGCTAAATCCCCAACCCCGTCATTATTTATTTTTGCACAAATTAGATGTGGCCAAGCTGCCCTTCTAACACATGGCTGTGCCAAGATTTGAGCCCAGGTGTGTCTGCTCCCATGGTCAGCAGTATTTCCACAACACCTACCTCCTTGCTTTCAAGAACTTGTCCCAAACAGGCCTCGCGATCAGCAGTCCTTCTTAGGGGCCAGCTCCAATGAGTACACACTGCCTTCTCCACAGCACGCTGATGCGTCAATCCACTGATGGCTCCAGGACCAACAATTAGCTCAAGGCTAGGCTCATAGTAGATGCTCAATGCCAGCTTGTCATATATGACTTTGTCTCAAGATAGGAAGAAGAGAGTGACTATAGTTCACAGCAACCTACAAGAAAAACTGGAAGAGAGGAGCTCAAAGTCTCCAAACAAAAAAGAATTCAAGAATTGGAAATGCTAACTACCCTGATGTGATGATCAGTCCACACCGTATGCATGCATTGAAACAGCACAATTATGTACGATTACTATGTGTTAAAAGAAAACGGAAAGATTGGATGAGGAGGGAGCAATTTCCCATATCAGGAGATAGAATGTAGATTATTGGGTTAAAGAGTTGGAATTCAACTCTCTGAACCTGCTTTCTTATCTGTATACTGAGGGCTTCAGACTACAACCCTGAGACCCCCCTCAGCACTGTTCCATGAATAACATCACGGAACATCATGGAAATACGTATTGAGCTCTTCCTCTGTGCCAAGCACTGTATTGAGTACATTCAATCCTCACGATAATCTCAGGAAACAAGGACTGGTTATGCCCAGTGCTAGAATTGACAAAGCTGAGGTTCAGAGAGAAGGATCTGCCTGGCCATTGACGGGAAATCAAATGTGCCATCCAAAAATACGCCTCTTTAGCATAAGGATTCTTTAACTAAAAGCAGTCGAGAATCACCCAGATACAGGAAGAATTCTCTGCCTTGCCCCTTTTCTGCCTAAAATCAAGACATATCTTTCGCCCCCTCCAATTGTTCCCCCCCTGGATTCCCCAGTCACTCCCCATGACTTACATCCTGGGAGGAGCCTGCACATTTAGGGTTTAGCTCATGCTCTGTTAAAAGTTTACAGCCCGGGGTGGCGGCCGAGCAGCTGCAGGTGAAGCCACGTTACATTCTAAAGCCCTGTTCTTATCACTAAGCCGTGGGGCCTCTCCCTGGATTGCTGGAATCCCTGTCCTCAGGAAGCTGGTCAAATTATACCGCAAAGCAAAATACCTTAAGTACTTTGTTGATACAAGAAAAATAACATAAGATTCCAGAGGTCACAGAGAAGGGATGGAATCATTCTGATGGAGGGATTAGAGAAAGGTGATTTGCAAGAAAGAACCAGGTTCCGCAAAAGCAGGATTGAAATCATGTGAACCATAGAGTACGCTATTCTAAGTTTTACTTTTTGAGGCCCACAGAAATAAAAATCAAAGCCCATGTCACATTCTTTATCCCTTGAGTCTCCCTCACAACAGCTCTGAGACGAATGTGTTATCATTCTTCTATGGATAAAGGAATTGAGGCTCGGAGACAGGAACCAATTTTCTCAAAGTCACACAGCAAGCTAATGAAAGAGAAAAGAACTTGGACATCAATTTTGTTTCCCAAAAGCTGTGCTCCTGAGGTTTTTCAAACTTACAAACAGCATAGACGCCAAGCCAAGACCTCCCTGCCTAAATTGATGATCCTCTGTACCACGGCCAGATCCCTGGGCATCTAAGTCAAGGATCTAGCTCTAAGAGTGCCAAATGCTACTGCAAAAATTACCCTCAAATGCTGTTGAGTGCCTTTAAGCACCCTCCCCGCTGAACATTTGAATATGTAAAGCAGTGATAGCTCCAGGCAAAGGATAATTGAATTAATCAATTGTCTGGACATTTTGCAGATTAGAAGCACTTCCAGCCTGCGGAGTTCACCTAAACTCGGTGAACCCCCATTAGAGGGCAGTTTGGGGCCTAGGAAAGCTGCAAAACTCCCTCACAAGGGGTGCACAGGCACCCTCCTCGGTCTGGCACACCTTCAGGTACACTGCACAGGTGCTTTGAGCCAAACTCCAGCCTCTGCTCTGCTTCACAAGCTGAGAGTTCATTCCAAAGAGGGCCCGCCTCTTCCTAACTCCCAGAAGGAACTCTAATGCTTCACCCTCTACGGTTCCTTCTCCTTCGGCTGCTCATTCCCAGGGTCCTTCCGACCACAGCTTAAGGGAAGCTTTGGGGGCTCCTCAAATAGATGTCCCAGCTCTGGACTCCCATGACACCCTGAACTTCATTGTGATGCTCTTCAAGCTCCATAGTTGGCTGTTATCTTGGCCACCTCTCCTATGATACTGTAAGATCCTCAAGACTAGGAACCTTCATCTAAATCAATTTTATTGATATAGAATTTATAATCAATAAAAATGTATTCAGCTTAAAAATAGATTCTGGAGGGGCTGGAGCGGTGGCTCAGAGTTTACAGTGCCTGCCTTGCATGAACAAGTACGTGAGTTCAAACCCCAGCACCACGTACACAACGAAGTGTCAGAGCAACAAAGGCCAAGTGAAAAACTAAATAAAGTTGTTTCTCACTTTCTCTCTCTCTCCCTCTCCTCTCTCTCTCTCTCTGTCCCTCTTTCTAAAAAAAAAAATAGATTCTGGTGAATTTGGGCAAAATATACATACACCCAGGTAGCCACTGTACAATCAACCGTGGTCCAAAAGAACTTTTTCTTTTTTTGAGAAAGGAACAGTGAGAGAGAGAGAAAGAAAGAGAGAATCAATTTTTATTTTAGTTCTTCATGTGGCTTTTCTGCTCCCACACTTCGTTGTATATGTGGTGCTGGGGTTTGAACGTGCATACTCACGCATGCCAGGCAAGTGCCCTAACCGCTGAGCCACTGCTCCAGCTCCTCCAATAGAACTTTCTTGGATGACAGAAATATTTTAAATTTTTAGTGTCCTATAGAGTAGCCACTAACCACACAAGGAATCCTGAAAATGTAACGATGTGATGAAGGAAATGAATTTTTAAATATTTTGTGTAATTAGCTTAAATAGCCCTGGAAGGCCAGTGGCTACCCTGTTAGTATAGATATAAAACATTTCCTCAAAAAGATTCCTGGTGATCAAGTTAAATCAATCTTCCTTCCACCTCGGCAAGTTACTGACCAAGTTTCCGTCATGGAAGACTTGCGATTCCCACAGTTTCAGGTAACTGGAATTGTACAGAATGTCCTCTTTGGTGTCTCTCTTCTTTGAAGAGCAAGAATTTTAATTCTGTCTCCTGGGGTCTATTATGGTGCCTGTCAGATAATAGGTGTTTGGTAAATGTTGGTGAAAGAATGAATTAATGAATCTTTTTTTTTAAGAGAAAGGGAGAGAGTGAGAGAGAAAGAGAGTCAATTCCATTTATTTTTCCATCTGGCCCTTGTTTCTCCAACATCTAGCTGCCCAAGTCATGCTGGGGTCTGAACCTGGGTCCTTGTGCATGCCAGGAAGCACCCCAACTGCTGAGCCACTGCTCCAGCCCTGAATTCATAAATCTTAACCAGAATTAATGAACTTATGCCCCAACCCCCTTTCCTTCCCACAGAATGGAATATGAGAATGGAAAAGAACTCCACAGAGAACATTTTAGCAAACCTCTTGAGGTACCAATGGAAAAATTGAGCTCCAGATGGGTTCGGTGGGTTGTCCAAGTTTGCTGTAAACTTTTTTTTTTTAAGAGAGGACAGTGAGAGAGAGATAAAATCAATTTTATTTAGCTTGTCATGTGGCTTTCGTTGCTCTGAGACTTCACTACTTATGCGGTGCTGGGGTTTGAACTCACGTACTAGCGCATGCCAGGAGAGCGCTGTAACCACTGAGCCACCCCTCAACCCCCCCCTCCCCCGGGCTGTAAACTTTTAACAGAGCATGAGCTAAAACCTAAATGTGCAGGCTTCTCCCAGGACGGCGATCCCCACACTTCACAATGCCCACCGATTCCCATAGGTGGACACAGCAACTCTTAGTGGAGCTCGGTGGCACCACAGAATGCCCACAAGATGCCACACTGCCTCATTCAGCCTCCTGGCACCAGGCCACCCACTCAAAAACAAACAGCAGCAATTCAACCTGGAAAACCATCTCATTTCATTTCAAATGTTACCCAAAACCTAGGAGTGGCCTTACTCCAGTACTGGGTTGTAGACCGGTTTTCTAGTCAGGAAAACCAATTCTCCAGTCACTAGAAAAAGAATAACACTGCATTTTGGGATAAAATTTTTCCTGAAGACCTCTTAAGTGAAAGGGAGAGGGGAAAGGCACTGCCAACCATGGTAGTCCTTGCACGCGCCTGGGTGCTTCCGTGTAAGAGGCCACCCAACCTCACCGCAGGCCTGGAGGTCCACAGCTTTCTTCCCAGCGCAAGACCGAGAGCCAGCTACTGACCTGCCCGCGATTGGAGAGGTGTGGGGCCTCCACCGGAACGCATGCTCCTCGCTTCAGAAGCAGATGTTCTTCGTGCTACAAGCCGCTACCTTTCATAACCCAGAGAAAGGATGTTCTGCAGGCAATCCAGGACACACTGTACGTCGCTGGGAAGCCAATAGCCAAGTTGGGGCTCAATCGCTAACATAGCCTCAATTTTTTTTTGTTTTGTTTAGGAGAGAGGCATACGGGGCTGGAGCAAGTGGCTCAGTGGCTAGGGCACTTACCTGGCATGCTTCAGTACGCAGGTTCAAACCCCAGCACGACATACACAATGAAGTGTCGGAGCAACTGAGGCCACATGAAAAACTAAATAAAAATTGATTCTCTCTCTCTCTCTCTCACTGTCCCTCTTTCTTTAAAGAGAGAGGGAGAGAGAGAAAGACAAGCAATTTTCTTTATTTTTTCATCTGGCCATTGTTTCTCCCACACTTAGTTTTGTATGTGGTGCAGGGGTTCAAACCTGGGTCCTCATGCATGCCAGGCAAGTGCTTCAACCGCCAAGCAACCGCTTCAGCCCCTAACATAGCCACTTTAACCTAAATTTTCGGGTATACTTCTACTTCCTCTTTGATATGCTTAACTGATACCCTTAATTTAAAGGTTTGATGATCTCTTTTAGTACAAAAAAGTGAGATATAGGTTAAAAATAAATGAAATTAATTTTTTTGAGGGGGGGTTGCCAGGGATTGAACCCAAGTGCACTTTACCACTGAGCTAATTCCCCAGTCCTTTTCATATTTTATTTTGAGAGAGGTCTTGCTAGGTTGTAGATAGAGGTTAGCCTCAAATTTGTGATAGTCTTGTCTCAACCTCCCAAGTCACTGGGATTGCAGGCAAGCACCAGTTCACCCGACTATGACGTTACTACCTGAGAGAATACTGTTAACATTGCTAACTTCATTTTGTTAACATTGCTAACTTCATTTTAACACAAAGAAATTAAAAATGCAACCGTTGCCAAATTCTGATTTATTTATTTATTTATTTTAGAATTTGCAGATCTCTCCATCTCAGACACTTCCTCCGGGGATTAATGGCCCACTGGAGTCTATACAATTTGCTTAATTACCCCCAAATTATTATCTCAAGGAAAACAGAATCTTAATAGACAGTCCTTAATGTCTTTATCCTTGTCCGGAAGAACTTCTGCCATGGCGAAAATAGCTTCTTAAAATGAGACTGGATAATCCCTTAGCTATGGTGATTACAGACAACAATGGCTCACTTAGACAATGTTTGGGGAAAATTAGAGAGCTGAGATGCAGCCTGCTGCTTCTGCAAGCTGCGGAAAATAAGGGCAAGGAGGGGAGGGGCCCAAAGCATCCCCGCATCAGAGGTTTGCTTCCCACCCAGGCAGCATGGGCGGCGGATCTGCAGTGCAGGCTGGGGCCAGGGCTGGCTCCGAAGGAATGAGCTTCATCAGCACCCTTCCGGTGAAGGGACGTTTGCCCTGGATGTTCCCAGGGCCACTCACAAACATCCCTGCTTCCAAGCAACTTGGTGCTTACTAAAAGGAACACTTTGGTTTTGAGCTTAATCTTGCACTAATTGAAACCCCACAGGAGTGCGGTATATACATACATCTTTACCACATTTTTACCAATGATTCACTTTTTCATTTACTAACATAATTTTGAGCCAGGGAACCAGGGATGAAGACAGCACTGGTCCTCCAACTGAGCAGAAACTCAGCAGAGAGGGGAATATGTGTCTACCCTCATGCCCTTCAGTTCTGACACCAACCGTGTGTGGCTGACTGAGGGACCCACAATTTAATCCAATTCTGCCAACCTGCAGGTGGCGTCAGATCCCACAGGTTCAGGACACAACCCACAGGGCTGCCCACTTTAGATGCCCCCCATGTGCTCCTTGACTGGCTGCAAATTGAGGGTTCCCATGACTCCATCCCCTGGTTTGATAATTTGCTGGAATGGATGGCAGTATTCAGAAAACATTCTTATGCTTACCTGTTTTTTGCAAAGGATATAACTAAGCGAGAGCCAAGTGGAAGAGATGCATAGGGCAAGGTTTGAGGTGGAGAGCGCATACCCTGTCCTGATGGACCATTCTCCCAGCATCTGTGACCATCAGCCTGGAAGCTCTCCAAACCTCTTCACTTAGGGTTTGGATGAAGGCTTCATTACACAGGTATGATGGAGTAAGTCACTGGCCACTGGTGGGTAAACTCAACCTCCAGCCCTTCTCTCCCCAGAGGTGGGGCTGAAAGTTCCAACCCTCTAGTAATGCAGTTGGCTCTTTTGGAAACAATACCCCCTTCAGAGGCTTTTCCAAAAGTCATCTCATTAACTCAGGTGTGGAGGTCATAATAGCAAGACGCTTGTTTCACCTTTATCATTCTGGAGCTATCTCAAGAGCCAGTGACAAAAACTAAGAATTAAAACCAAAGTTAGCACTTTGGAATTTCGAGGGTTTTAGGGACCAGGAACCAGACAAAGACAAAAATGTATATATTTTACCGCATTACAATGTCACGAGAGTATCACCATCATCTTTGTCCTGAATGACTGCTGGATTCTGTCCAAAGCTTTTTCTGCATCTGTTGTGTGAATGACACTGATTGATTTTCAAATGTTATAGTGACTCTGGGGGAAGTCAAAACTAGTTATGAAATACTATTTTTTTTTAAAGACAGAGGGACAGTGACAGAGAGAGAGAAACAATTTTATTTAGTCTTTTCATGTGGTTTTTGTTGCTCCCACACTCCGTTGTGTACGTGGTGCTAGGGTTCAAACCTGCATCCTCATACATGCTATGCAAGTGCCATAAACACTGAATGAGCTACTTACTGTTCAAGCCCATGAAATATTATTTTTATGTGTTATTTATTTATTTGCTTATATTTTCTTAGACATATTCATGTCTATGTTTATGAGGGATATTGGTCTCCACTTTTCTTGTGATGTCTTTGGCTTTGGAATAGGATAATGCTAGTCTTATAAGTGGGGAGAGGAGCTGGAGCAGTGGCATGCACAAGGACTGGAGTTCAAGCCCCAGCACCACATATAAAAAACTAAGTGTCAAAGAAACAAAGGCCACATGAAAAAATAAAATTAATTCTCTCTAAAAAAATAATAAGTGGGAGGAAATGTTGCTTCCTCTTTACTTTTTCTGGGAGAGTTTGTGTAGAATTATTAATAATTTTCTTTAAATGTTTCTAGATTTCACCAGTGAAGCTGTCTGGATCTGGAATTTTCTTTATGGGAGATTTTTAACTACAAGTTATTTCTGTGATAGAAATAGGACAATTTAGAATGTCTATTTCTTTTTGAGTGAGCATGGTGGACTGTATTTTTTTAAAGAAGATATCTTTCACGTAAGTCATCAAATTTATTGGCATAAAATACCCTTTAACACCTCTTAATACCTGTAGGAACCATAGTGATGTCCCCTCTCTCTTCTGATAGTGGGGATTTTTGTGTCTTCTCTCTCTTAATTTTCCCAATCATTTAGCTAGAAGTTTATCAGTTTTGTTGAATTTCTCAAAGAACTAGCTTTTAGTTCTACTGACTTTTCAGAATTTCCCTGATATATTTATTACTAATATCCAATTTAATTGCATTATGGTCAGATAACTCATTTTGGATCATGAGACATTTTTAAGTTTGGTGCGTCTTATTTGATGGCCTATCTTGGTAAATGTTCCTTGTGCAGTTGAAAAGAATGGAGAGCCTGATACGGTTGGTTGGAGAGTTCTGCGTCAATGATCAAGTTGGTGATAGTTTTGTTCGCGTATCCTACATCCTTGAAGGTTTTCAGTCTATTTGTTCCATAGGTTGAGAGAGGCGTTTTAATCTCCAGCTATCATTGCAGTTTTGTCTATACTTCCTTTCAGTATTATCAGGTTTTGTTCCATATATTTTGAAGCTCTGCTGACCACTGCGTACACATTTAGGATTGCTGATCCTCTTGATGCTTCTTCTTTCACCATTATGAAATACAGTGTTTTGTTTTGTTTGTTCTTCAACATAGACTCACCCAGTTACAGTGTTTTCTTCCAAACATTTTCTTTGTGTATTTTTTCAACATGTTTTATCATCAGTTTATGCCTTATTAAGAATTTTCACTATAAAACATTACATACATTCCAGTGTGCGCATACACAGATTGGTTTTTAAAGAATACATGCAGTTCAGTCCTCCATATACATGTTTCACATCCATGGATTCAACCAGCCATGGATCATAAATGTTCAAACAAAAAATTGTGTTTGAACCACCTACAGATTTTGGTATCCTGAAAACAATCTTGCACAGATACCAATGGGTGGCTGTGAAGCAGGGGTTTTGAGAGAAGGCCGGATTCTCTGCTCCTACTGGCGAATGGAGGCTGGGCTCATTGCAGATTCCTGTGGCCAAAGTAGCCCGTTTCTATGTTTGCAGCTACTCCCAGGTAAAACTGGGAATTTGGGCTGGCTGCAGGTTTCTGCAGCTGAAATAGTGTTAGCAGCTCCGGAGCGGTGCATTGCAGCTCTTGGTGTTGAGGCACACACCTGGAATTCGGTGCCAATCATCTTCTGGGTTCTTGTCTCGAAAATTTGAAAAATAAAATCCACAGACAACCATGGAAGGGAAAAGTAAAAGGAGTGGGATTTATTTAATGAAGGAGAGCAGAGTCTCTGTAAGGCAGGGTACCTAGAAGCAGGATACCATCTTATGTGTGTTAGGCCAGGGTTTATATTGGTTTGGATACAAAACTAGATTAAGATTTATGTAAAGCAGGCATTGAGAAAAGCACCAACATCATTGGTTGAACTCCATGTAAAGCAGGCTTTGAAACTAAGCACCAAAATCACTGGTTAAAATCTATGCGAAACAGGTAGCACATCTTTCCAAGCTCCCATCTGTGTCCACCCCACTTCTTAGTTTTCCCACCTCTGGGACAAAAGAGTTGCACCCACAGGTGAGGCGCATGGTCTTTTGCATTTGAAGGCCCTGAGCACGCTGGTTAATCTCTCTCTACCTAGCATCTAGGTGTGTTTGAATGGGGCCCATTGTCCTGCCGACCTAGCCATTTTGCTGTCTCTCCTAATCTCTTATCTACTGTACAGTGAAAATCCATGTACACACACAGTTTAAGAAATAGAGCGAAACCCAGGCCTGTGTGAAAGGCACTCGATCTCATGTATTAGACCCAGCAAAGGCATAGCAATATATAATCTAGGGCAATCATAGATATGTATCAGGAAGGACGAGGAGGGGGCTGGTGAGGGAGGGGAAAGGGAAGGAGAATAGGGAGGGATCTGGGGGTAAATCTGATTTAAGAATATATACATATCGTGTTGTTATGTTGGATGTATTTTTGATTGTACAATAACTAAATTTATTTTAAAAAATAGAATATTATCAAGACTTTTGAAGCCACTTGCATATCCCCTGTCCCTTCCAAAATTATATTTACATTTGTATTAATCAGTCCCTGGTTTTATTTATGGTTTTTCTTACTGTATCTTTCTAAGCAACATATTATTCTAGTTCCCATTTTTGGCCTTTCTATACAAGAGATTATCTATATATAATCTCTGTGACTTAATTTTCTTGTTCAGCATTGTTTTGGGGATTCATCCATATTGATATATATATAATTGTAATTCACACATTTTCCACTACTTCATAGATGTTTTTCAGAGTTATATGAATAGACCACAGTCTGTTCATTCTTGTACTGACCAATATTTGTGCTGTTTCCAATTATTTTACTATAACAAATAATGCTGCAACAAAGATTTCAAAATATTCCTTTTGGTGTGCTTACAAAACAATTTTTTAAAATTACATGCCATGAGTGGAATTTCATGCACATATTCAAATATGTCATTATTTCCTTATTTCTGTTTTTAACAGTTCTTCCCAATATTTCTTAATAACTTTGCATTATCCAAAGTATATGCATTAAACTATATTCTTATTGTTAAACCTCTAGAATCTGCCCCAGGTATTGAGAACTGTGCATACAACTCTGGAAAAGAAAAATTTTGTGCAAAGTCTCTGTTTTTTAGGTTATTTTCTTATGAAGGATTCCCAGAAGTGGATTTTTTTAATCAAGACCAATTTACCAATTGTACTAATTCACATTTAGTGGGAGGATATTTTATTGCTGAAAAACATGAAGTAATCCCCATCTAAGTAAATCCTTTTGGGATCACTGATACTTTTGAGACTATGATTAAGTGTACAGGCCTTCTTTCCAAACACAACCCCACAATTACATTCATAGACGAAACAACACACAATTTCAAGGGTTTCTCAGATATTCGGAATAAACAAGAAATGATATGCTTCTCTTAGTCCATTCTGTGTGCTCTAACAAAATATCTGAAGCTGGATACTTTATAAAGAGTTTGCTAGTACCAGTGACACATGCACAATCCCAGCAACTTGGAAGTTGAGGCAAGAGGATTCCAAGTTAGACAGCAGCCCAAGCAACTTAACAAGACCTTGTCTCAAAACAAAATTAAGCGCAGGGGCTGGGGATATAGCTCAGTGGTAGAGCACTTGTTTAGCATGCACAAGGCCCTTTGTTCAATCCAAGTATCACCCCCCCACCACACACGAATACATACACACACACACACACACACACACACACAAAAAGAGGGAGAGAAAGTTAGTTCTGTTTAGCTCATGTTTTAGTACATGGTTCTGGAGATTCAAGAGCCTGGTGCCAGCATCTGCTTGGCTATGGTGAGAGCTTCATGGTGGGGCATTCGAGAAATGTCAAGTAGCATATGTGGAAGAAGGATTCAGGGGAGGGTGAGGCTCACTTATAACAATTCACTCTGATGGGACTTCTTGTGAGAGTGAGAACATACTCCCACAAGAAAAGCATCAATCCATCTTAAGACCTAGTCTCCTCCTACCAGGTCCCTCCTGTTAGAGCTTCCACCACCTCAACATTATCACACTGGGGACCAAGACACCAGCACATGAGTCTCTGGGGGACAAACCACAGCAGTCCTACACTGCATATGAGTTCTTACAATACTTCACCAAGTAGGTTCACAGACCAACCCTTTGTAGGTACCTTTTCTTATAAACCACCCCTGAGTGAGCATCCACAACGTACAACATATGCCAGATGCTGGAGAGAGAACAAATGCTCCAGGTTTCAAGGAACACGGAATCTTCCAGGCAAGACAGAAACCAAAAGCATTTACAATAAAATGTGTGCAGTAAGAAAAGTAGTCATTAAGCTAGGCACAGTGGTGCACATCTGTAATCCCAGTGGCTAGAGAGGCTGAGGCAGGAGAATCACAAGTTCAAGGCCAGCCTCAGCAAGGCCCTAAGCAACTTAATGAGACCCTGTCTCAAAATATAAAAAGATCTGGAGATGTGGCTCAGTGACTAAGCACTTCTGGGTTCAATCCCCAGGACAAAAAAAGTGGTCCTTAGCTAAAATGAAGGTATAATTAAAGATTGATAAACTTTATCAAGGGGGTTGTAAGAAATGAACAAACATTCTCAAAGATATTATAAATAGAGAAAACAGTACCAGCAAAAAGATTTCATATAACCTGGTATATATGGGAAATTGAACATGAGTTCTATGGTTGGATTAGAATGGTAATGAATGTGGGAACGGCTGAGCCTCTTTGTCATATGGGGCAGAGACTGAAGAGACAGTATTGACAGACAACATAAAGATTTCCTCCCAAACACTTCCTTCATTACCCAAACCTTCTCATATTACATACAAAAAACACATTTGCCTGCTTTTTTTCTTCAACTGTCTAAAGTGTATTGTTCAATTCAGAAAACTGAACCTACTTCTTGGGGCTGGGGATACAGCTCAGTGGTATAGTGCCTGCCTTGCATGCATAAAGCCTCGGTTCCATCCTCTATAACCCCCTCCAAAAAACCCAAAATAACAACAACAAAAACCTACTTCTTAATACAATCTAGCAATGCATTTTAAATTTAACATTGTCTGATGACTTTCATTTTGTAAGCAGAAGTGTTAGAAAGCCTTATCATAATTACTACAATAATTTCTTTATAAAAGTGCCTTGAAAATTTCATAGGTAAAACTATGATTTTAATGTTCACTTTAAATGTTGCTTTTCAGCCTATTGATCAACACTCCTCACATTTTCATATCATGAAAACATTTTGTTGTTTTCAGTTTAGCTAAAGTTTTAAAACATAACTAAGCACGATGGTTACTTTGATGTCACTGATTTAATTATAATGGGACAAGTGGAATGTGTTTAAACATGCATCTTATACTCCCATGGAAAATGAATGCAGCTAATTTTGATAATGCTGTCTAGTCAATGTCTTGATAGACTTTCATCAAAAGTATGAATACAACACTATAAAAGTTATACTTTTAACAATATTGTTTCTTGGTGTGGTAAGTTTATCTGCGTATTTACTTTCTCTTGAAATTTTAATTTGTTTCAAATTCTGCAATAATTAATTCTGTTCCCTTAGGTTAGAACCCAATTCATATACATCACAGAACTACAGCACTAAATATATAAAGTGTGATTATAAAATTACAAAATCTGTTTTCTTATGTGACTAGAAAGGAAAACAAGTTTTAAAATTTAAATATCAACTAAAGAAGAGTAAATTAACTTAAGTTTAGAGAGCTCTTGGCACAAAGAAATGCACAACTTATTTTTTTTCTTCTGTTTCAAAGTACCCCTTAGAGCCGGGTACGGTGGTGTACACTTGTAATCTCAGCAACTGAGGAGGCTGAGACAGGAGGATCACAAGTTCGAGGTCAACCTCAGCAATTTAGCAAGATCCTATCTCACAATAAAATACAAAGGGCTAGATTAGTGGTAGAGGGCCTCTGTCCAACACACACACACTAGAAAGCAGCCTTGGATCTCTAGATGGTACACCACTAGGTGCTGTATAACTGTCAGATCTTCAAGAGCACCTTAAAATAATGAAAAGATATAGTCTCATTATGGTTTACCTAATGACCACAAAGAACATGGTTTGCATTCAGATTTCTACTAAAGAAGGGAAATTCTTTGTGAAAAAATGCAAAATAAGTTTTCTCTATGAAACTTTCATGGAAATACCAATGGATTTAATAGGGGAGGAAAAGGATGAATAAGAGTATATATTAATACATATTTTTTTCTCAGATGTTTATTTGAAGAGAGGGAATCATTGTCATGTAGTACTTTTCCCCAAGTAGCAAACATTCTTTAAATGATTTTTTTTTTAAAGAAAGAGGGGACAGAGAGAGAAAGAGAGAGGCAATTTTTTTAATTTAGTTTTTCAAGTAACCTTCATTACTCAGACACTTCATTGTGTACATGGGTGCTGGGGTTTGAACTTGTGTACTCGCACATGCCAGGCAAGCCCTGTAACCGCCAAGCCACCGCTCCAGCCCTTTAAATGATTTTTTAAGAGGGAGAGGGACAGTGTGTGTGCGAGAGAGAATCAATTTTATTTAGTTTTTCATGTGGCTTTCACTGCTCCAACACTCAGATGTGTACATGGTGCTGGGATTCGAACCCACGTCCTCACTCATCAGGCAAGTGCCATAACTGGTGAGCCACCCCTCCAGCCCCCTCTTTAAATGATCGTAACCATAAAGACTTGTAACAACTTTGACCACATAAAAAAGTAAAATGACAAATCTACAATAGGTACAAATTATATACATTTATTAATAATTTTAAATAACACTCTAGTATAAATTCTTTCATATATTCAAATCATACACAAATTTAGAAATGCATCATGAAGCCTAGTACAGCACATGTGTGAGACATGGTTTTAAAATGTGTGTTAGAATCGTAGCGACATAAATACAAGTTCAATGTTTCAGAAACATTTCCTGTTTACTTGGGCTGAAATTTAACTTATTACAGAGTGCTTGTGCTTAGTTAGCATTAAAACTTGACTTAAAATCATTTAGCTTTTGGACTAAATTGAATCTGAGGCCCTGGGCTCACATTCTAGGCCTGCTGCTGCAGTTATTGCATATGCATAAATAACAAGAAAGAATTCCCCATTGCCTTGGAGAAAGCATCATTCAATCACTGATGTTGTAATGTTCCATAACCTTTAGTCCATTTGATATTGTGTGACTTCTTCAAATGAATCAGTGTGTTCTTCCTGCTTTTCTCCTTGGCATAGTCACCGGCTCAGAGTTAAAGAGAAAAATGTATTAACCTTCCATGACTCCCCAGCACATACCAAACCCATTGTAGCTCCCAAACTCATTACCATCAAGATCAAAAGGTGAGGCCAAGATGGGACTTAGTTCTAATTTCTCTGAACATTTTGTCAGAGAGCTTTCCTGAGATGTGGAAAGGTAACTCCTAACCATATACCCCAAAATGTGAGAACCAGGAGATATTAATTTCAGGTGATGGTATGTTCATCAAGTACCCTGCAAAAAGTGTAGGACCAATGTCAATGATCTAATAACCCAGTTCCAATTAAATCTGCCAAAAGTAAGTTCTGTTGCTTTAGCCCTCTGCTTCCAGAAGAGCACAAGAAGGGGTAAATATCTTGAAGGCTCTCGGCTGACCAAAATCAACTAGAAGATCAGTGAATACTGCTTTGATGGTCCATTATCCTGGGAATATTGAGGCTGGAGAGTAGCCATATCATTTGAGGCTTATACAAATCCTATCCAGAAATCTCTCTCCTCCCATTCCATATATCTGCTCTGTTCTTCTCTCTTAATATCCAGATATTACTGGGGAAAGTTAAATACTAGATCCATGGGACCTTAGTAAAAAAGAGAGTTTTTTTATTTATCATTTTTTCCCTATAGTTGAAGAAACTCCATTTTTAAGAGAAATTGGGGAGGTTGAGTGCAGGGAGGGAGGGGAAGTAAGGGAGGACAAAGACATGCTGAACAATACTACCTAAAGTATCTAACTATCAGAAATGCATGGGCTTACTAACATAAATTAATGAACAGGAAAATATCACTTAATAGCATCTGTCATTTCTCAGTAAAATTTACATTGGTATTATCTTGTTTGAAAAGAAAACACATTTCTAATCCCTAGAATTTTTATTCTTCTGTTAGGCTTTTTACAAGACTGATGATGGGATCCAGCTGCTGGATGACAAGAGTTCATGGGGATGTCTTTAGAGGAATGAGCAGAGTGCAGTGCATTTCTTAAGAATTTCAGGGGTAGATCAACTCATGATTAATTTATATTTTGGAGGAAAATTATTTCTACAAGCAAAACTCTGAGGTCACTAAAGAAACTTATTTAAAACATATATTAAGGCTTTAATTTCTTTCCTTTGTATTAAAAACTAAAAGCATGATCTAGGAGATGCTAACAAGTATTTAATGATAAACACTGTTTGTGATTCAGTTTTGTGTAACATCTTTTAAGGTCTGTTTCAAGGAATCTACACATGGCTAGAATCCTAACTATTTGGCTTTGGCTCTTAGACTCCAATACTCTTTTTTTCTTTATTGGATTAACTTGTATTTAACACGTTTCACAACATCCTCAATCCTGACTTCTTTTGGCAGGGGTAGGGTATCAGAGACAAAGGCAGGTATGCCACCTTACACAATTCTGTAGAATTCCAGTACACAACCTCCACACTGACACAGCAGCTGCTGAGAGATGCCAGCTTCCCCTCCCTGCTTGGAGGGAGTAGATCACCTTAATAAAGTGGAAATTGCAGGTTTGTTTTCTTATCACTAATGCTGGGCTTCAGATAGTAATCTTCCTGTGTTCTTTCCACAGAGTCTCTTGCAAATCTATGGCCCTGTATTGTACCTGGTAATGACAAAAAATTAGAAACATCCACAAATAGAACTCTTCCTCCCAGCCCTCTTGTGTCCATAGCCAGGCAATTTCTGCATGGGCAGAGTTGATATAGATGAAAGAACATGTGATTCAGAGCCTCAAGCCTAATAATGATACACATCACAGAGCCTTGAATAAGACATTTAGCCCCCCTGTGCCTCAGTCTCCTTATCTAAAGGTGGGTATAATAATTACTTTCTCAGAGGGTATGATGAGGAACAAGGGCACACACATGAAAAGTGCTTTGTATACTACAAAGGTCAATAGAAATATTAAATAATTTTAATATAATATTATGCCTACTCTTGTGAGCAATGGTCAAATATACAGAATATCCTCAGGCTACCAGAAACAGATTCCATGCCTATATATCCTCTAAAACATCATCTCCAAACCCTGAGAATATTGTAGGGATCTCCTATCAAGGACAAAAAAATTCTAGGTTTTTCTATGAGGAAGTTAGGCAAAGGGGTCAACTTGGATTTCCTAGGTCTAAAAAGTCTTCACTTTTTTTCTGACCATCTCACAGTTTTCTGTTTCTCCTGATAAATATGTGTATTTGACTTCTGGCCATCTTTCTTAGCTTTCTTCATCCATAATCTGTCAATATCATAATAGATGAGAGCAACAGTAGCTGCCTCTGGGAGGAAAAAAAAAAGTCCCAAAACAAGAACTAACTATACACACTCAATCTCAGAGCGACCCCTAACCAGACAAGAAGATTATGGAAGAACTTATAGCACTGCAGAGAGAGGGAACACACCTCATGGCAAATGAGTGATGGGCTATGTTCAAATGTAGATTTTTTTGGGGGGGGAGGATATAAATATTTTAGAGGCTTGAAAATGAGGGATCCCAAGTGATATGATAGCTTTTCTTTTGGAAATCAAATATTTCTATCCTTTGGAAGACTAACATTTACATTCATGAAAAATATTTCAATGGGAATATGTTTTCTAATAATCTATGTAAAACACGCAGAGTGGCTAGGTGAGTATTTTGGAGACTGTAGCCTGTGTCCCAGTTTAACAATTATTGACTTTAAAATCTATTGCTTGAATCTATAATAGGTCAAAGAGCATATGACTCCACTTTTAGGTTGAGAAAGGAAAAAAGATTAAAAACATTTTAAACTCTTATAAATTTCAACAATGTCCAAAGAGTGACCAAAAATGACTGATACTCACCAGAGTCCCAGCTCTAGCAATATTGCCATCTATTTTACAGTATGTTAACCAATCCCCATATTTTCTTTTTACAACACCATTAACTGCTGTACAAATAAATTCTAGATGATAAAATATGACATGAATTTTTTTACAAATAGATACAAATACAATGTTGACCATATAATCTACATTAACTATGTACATCTTATTTTCTAGAGGAAGGAATATTCCTTATTTTTAGACAATTTATCATTTACACTGAGCCCCTGAGGAGGACCATCAGCTTCCTGTTCCCCCAGTGCTGCCTTCTGCTTTCTACCATTAGAAGCTTATCCTGTGCTTTAATCCCATCACTGAGCGAGAATCTTGAGAGGAATTATCAAGCCCTTCTAAAGATCTTCTTGGGACTTTTCTTCCCTTATTCTAGAAATAATTATTAAGATTGTTTATCATGATACAGCCTAGACATCATCTTTTCCTCAATAATGTCTCTTAGGACAGCAAAATGAATATAATCTCTGACCCTCCTTTAAAGAAAAATGTGTTTCAGGAATGGAGATGAAGTCTTCTAGCAGTCCTTTCCCCCTTTATAACTATCATCCTGTTACCGCTGGTGAGGCGAACACTTCCTCATCAGTCTATGTGGATGTCAAAGTGGACTTGGGCTGCACTATGGAGTTCAGCCTTTCCATACTCCTATGTGGTTTGGTACAAAAATATACTTTACTTCAGGTCCTTAATGACAGTGAATGCTTCAGGTCTTCATGGGAATACTAAAAGCAATAGATAGGCTAAGCACATTACAGATTTGTACCTGCAAATTTCAGATGCACTATTTGCCTCTGCTTTCTCAGCAAACTCTACCCAGGCTTTGTCTGGCCCAGGGGCCGATGCTGTTTTAGTAAGCACTGTGGTTTAACAATCCAGGAGCATATTTCTAGCTCTTTAGGCTTTGTAGTTATGCATGGGTGTTGTCAGGGTCAGTTGCCCATTGGGAGCCACTTCATTGCCATCATCTTCCAACAGTCCTGACACATCTGCATTGGGGATGCTGTCATGGTAGCTGCTAAAACTGATATTGTCTTCTTTCAGCTCGATGGTCCAAAAGGGGGCATTGAGTTTCCGGTTTTGGTACTCACGGTACATATACACAGCCCCGACAAACCCCATCAGCAGCACCACCACAATGATGATGACTGTCAAAATGATGATGTTAAATTGGGTCCATGATACATCGGCTAAAGCTGACGTACTATTTTCAGAAGAGCTTACTGAAAAGATAGTCTGTAGGGTTGTGGGGATAAATGTGCTATTTATAACAGGGGTGGGCACAGATGTGGTCAAAGAGGCATTGGAAACCAAAATGGTAGAACCTTCAGGTGTTGGAACAATAACTTCTGAAAATAAAAACAGAGAATGAAATGTAAAAGACAAAATTATCTAGTTAGGGGAAACAATAAAAGAAATACACATGGGAGTGGAAGTTGATGTGGGATGTTGACATGGTACTTTGCTTTAAGGTAATGCTAGTTAAAATAATTTTTAAAGAAATACAATGATAAGAATCAGGTGTTGGAAGCTAACTTATTATATCCATGGCTGTTCTCAAATATGTGCAATATCTCTATTAAAATCTGGAAAAATTGCCATGTGGGAGTTTTCCATCCTCCTTCACTCATGGATAGAGTCATGCAAATTCCTGCAAAAGCAGTAAATATGTCACTACTGAGTTCTATCTAAATCACACACTTAAAAGTGACAGAGATAGATGACAATTATGTAAACTAAAATAAGTCTAACATGTCTGATGGCATTTCATAAAGGTAAAATTTCCTCAAACAAGGTATAGGAAAAACTTTCTCTAGCTACATCTGAGAAACAATTTAAGTGCTCACATTTTATGTCATCCAAGAGAGAAAAAAACCTTCCTTTAATTCCAGGTGTAGTATTTCTTCCTTTGTGTAAATTATAGCTATTTTATAATTCAGGTACTAAACTTTGTACTAATGACAACACAGCTCAGTGGAAGGACCAAAGGCTTTGGACACAAATAGAACTATGTTGCTATAGATAAGTCAATCTTTCTTCTTTTCTTTTCTTTTCTTTTCTTTCTTTCTTCTTTCATTCATTCATTCATTCATTCATCCGTTCTGTAATTGAATCCATGGCCTTGTGCCTGCTAGGCAAGTATTCTACTACTAAGCTACAATCCCAGCCTGATAGGTCAATCTTTTTAAACCTCAGGTTCTTTATTTGTTAAATGAGAATGTCTACTTTACAGAATCTTGGGCAGAATTAAATGAGATATGCATTATATAGCACTATCAGAATTAATTCTTGCAGTACTTGGCATATACTTAAAGTATTATTGTTATTATTATTCATCATCATAGGTCAGCCAGATCAATTCATCTAAAAATGGGCAAAGTTTATATTACTTAATAACTAATAAACTTCTGTCCACTGATGAGACCTTGGTAGGGACAAGGTCTGCCTCCCAAATGGAAAGGAGAATTGAATATCAAAGTCTCTAGTAATAAGGTTCAGTTTTAAGTCTTTTAGCCTTGATCACAACAGTACAAAAATACCAAGAAAATGGCAGAGGGATTGCACCTGCCACAAACCAACTACACATCAACCCAGTATTCAGTATCTGTTAGAATATCTTAATGGTTTGTAGAAGAATATATTAAAATTACTCCGTGTCCTAGTAACATCCAAATATCCCTAACTTATCATGAATTCATAATCATTTTTTAAATCCTTACTGAAATTCACTATAAGAAACATTCTGCTATGTGAATTAACTTTTTAAAAGAAATATTAATACTATTTCTCCCATCACACTTGGAACAACTTAAGCCCAAAGTTAGGACAGATGTTGAAATGAACTCCAGTTTCTCAGCTGGAGCTTATAACCAAATGATAGGACCCTACCTGAAAAGACCTTTGATGATCACTGAAAGTGATGAGAATAAAGGAAGGAAAGGATAAAAGAAATGATAGGACTTTTAAATTATTAACATAAAAATAGAAATAGATGAAGGGAAAATGTGAGAACACTTGGTCTCACTGTTGCAAGGGCTTTGTCTTGGTCCTCAAATTTCTGGAGTTGATTTTGGAGTATCAGGAGAGCAGCAGGGACGGAAACCTCGTTAGCAAATAGCTATGAAAATCTATTTCCATAAATTCCTCTGTTGACGGAAGGTTTTACAAAGCTAAAGGCAGCTGTTCTGAAAGTTTCAGTTAGGGTTAGATGTTAAACATAAACCTTAGCTGGAGTTTTACCTTTCTTGATGCAATTTCTCTCGAGGTCTCGAACATAACCTTCTAGGCAGTTTTCACACCAAAACCCAGTGGTGTTATGGAGGCAGTTGATGCACTCACCACTCTCAGGCTTGCAAATCTTTGGAGTTTTAATTGGATCCACGTGACCATGACACTGGCATGGTATACAGATGCTGTCAGAATTGTAATAGCCATTTTCACATGCATTGCAGTTCGAGCCTGTATAACCATCTTTACACTGGACACATTTAGGTCCCAATTCATCTGATTCTAAAAGAAGAGAACATCAAATTAATAAAGTCTCAAGTTATAATTAAAATGCAAAAAAGCTATTAGTCCTCAAATAGATTTATTAAACCTCTCTACTATCTCTTTTCAATGTTAAAAGATATATATTAATCTGACAATCTA
This sequence comes from Aplodontia rufa, assembly GCA_004027875.1. NCBI lineage: Eukaryota > Metazoa > Chordata > Mammalia > Rodentia > Aplodontiidae > Aplodontia > Aplodontia rufa. The sequence goes on from PVKS010011285.1 coordinate 37,424, forward strand.
AACCTTATTTACTAATTTTCCAACTTACTGTAGGAATGATGGGACTATCCTTGGAACCTAATGAGGTAGGAGCAGGTGAAACAAAAATGCTTATATCAGGAGTCCAAATAATTGTGATGCATTAACACTCTCAGGCTTTTTTTTTCCTTCCTTTTTTTAGATATGACAAATTATAAAAAACATGGTTTTAATGAAAACTTCCTTGATTTTTTCCCTACTTAAATTCTGGGATATCTTCAGATTTCTATTTTTCATTTCCTTCATTTCTCACCCTGCTCATTCTCCATTGGTGAGCTCATCCACTCACACAGTTGACAATTCCAAAATGTGTATCTATAATCCATTTCTCTGTCTAAAATTCCAAACTATATACTAGCCTATATAGTTGGTTCCACAAACAATTCAAATTTAATATAAATGATGCCATTGACATCTTCCCTCTCTAAGTCCTGTCCTCTTCCAATGTTCAATGAATGGTACCAACATACATCCACTTGCCTAAGCCAAAAATCTAAGAATCATCTTTCACTTCTCATTCTTCCTCCCACTCCTTCAAGCAGTTATCAATTCATATTAATCATGCTCCATTAAAATCTTTCCAGCTGGGGCTGGAGTATAGTTCAGTGGTAAAGCCCTTGCCCGGCACACATGAGCACCTGGGTTCAAACCCCAGCACCACATACACAATTCAGTGTCAGAAAACAAAAGCCAGATGAAGAAATAAATAAAATTGATTCTCATTTTTTTCCTCTTTCTTTACCATCTCTTTTAAATATTTTAAAATATAAAAATAAATAATTAAAATCTTTCCAATCTACGATCTCTCTTCTCCATATCCACTGCAGCTATCTTACTTTAAGTCATCCTCACTTCTTACCTAGATTGCTATCATTATTTCCTAATGGGTCTCTTTTACTGTCATGCAACTTACATTCTCTATGATCTTCCCCATAATATAGCACAGCATTTATTTGTACGTTAGTTTCTCCACTTTCTAGCGGAGTTCTGAAATTACCAAACTACCTGAATCGGCAGAATACTTCCTACCATAGTATGAGCTCAGTATTATGCTCTGGAATACACATGCATGCCAAATTGAACTGATCAGATCCCTATTCAATATTTGGCTTTGATTTCCCACCTACCTCTACATGAGTACATTTCTAGATGTCCCAATTCTCATTCTTCAAGTCCTAGTTACCTGCTCCATGCAGATTTTTCTATACAGCCAGTAGGAAAGCATTCTCCCTCCTCTAAATTATCTTGGATCTAGCTTGTTTGTTTGTTTGTTTCCTTGCGGTACCAGTGATTGAACCCAGGGGCACTTAACCACTGAGCTGCATCCTCAGCCTTTTTTATCTGTTATTTTGAAACAAGGTCTAAGTTGCTTAGGGCCTAAGTTGCTGAGGCTGGTCTCAAACTTGCAATCCTCCTGCCTCTCCCTCCCAACTCATTAGGATTACAGGCATGTGCCACCACACCCAGCAGGTCTAGTTTCGTACATCTGACCATTCTCTGCCCTGAGTTATGGCTATTTCCCTTTCTGTTCACTCAACATTTATTATCAACATTAGCCAAACACTAGGAATGAAGATAAAATGGTTTAAAACATAGACATGGTCTCTACCCTTATGGAACCTGGAAAAGGCACAAATAATTTCAAGTATATTGCTTTTGTAAGGCATTATCTTTCCACAGAAAGTAAATTCAGCAATCATTTATAAAGCAATTACCATAAGTCAAGTCCTGTTTCAAAAGGAAAGTTTATTCTACGTGAGCCAAAGACCAATATAACAAGTTATTTACAATTCCTATAAAGTTCTAAAATTTTAAATTCTTGGTATTTATAATCCATCCATATGCTTATAAAAATAAGAAAACCACTATAGAATTCTGATATGGATGCAGATTTAGTTGCTAATACATAATACCTTCATATTCCTAATTCTAGATAATAATTCTAATTTATCCTAAATGGTAAATATATCTTTATACACATAATGATAATAAAGTATGTTACTAAAAAGTACAAACTCTTTTGTGAAAAATTTCCTAATATCCATTCCCATGTCCAATGGAACACCCTTCATGTCCCACTATACTCTATAAATACATTTTCTATTTTTAATGCTGTATCTCTGTGCTTTCCTCTCTACTAGAATGAAGATTCCTTTAGAATTAGGCCCGTATTTTCTTTTTTATATCTTTTATATCTTCTAGTTTAACAACAAGCATGTACCAGGTGCTCAATTACTATTCTTGGAATAAGTGAAAGTATCTATAAGACCTTTCTATAAAAAGAGGAGTGAATGTGCCAGTTCCCATTACCAGGTTTGGCAGCCAATTTTCAAAATGGCACCCAGTGTTCCCTGCCTCTAATTCACACTTTTGTGTAGTATTCTTCCACACAGGATAGGATAATCAATCTTTATAGTTTCAGAGACTAAATTACAAAATACATTGCAGCTTCCATTTGATCTCTCTTGGATCAGAAACTCTTAGGGGAAGCCAGTGTCACGTTGTGAAGACGTTTAAGTAACTCTATAAAGAGGTCCACATGGTAAGTAATAGAAGACTTTTCGCTCTGGCAAGCTACATGAGTAAGTCAACCTGAAAGCAGATTCTATAATCTGAAAGTTAAACTTTCAGATTACTGACTATAGCTCTGGATGACATCTTGATCATAACCTCATGAGAAATCTCAGCCAACACAACCAATGACAGAAAAAATTAAATAAATTGAATTTTGTGGAAATTAAAAACTTTCATACTGAAAAGAACATCATCAGAAAGTGAAAAATTAAACCATAGGATAAAAGAAAATATCTACAAATCATACATCTTTTGTTGTTGTTGTTGTTGTTGTAGTGCTGGTTATCAAACCCAGGGCTTTGTGCATGCTAGGCAAGTACTCTCCCTCTGAGCTGTCTTCAGGCCCTTCAAATCATATCTGATAAGGGACTTGTATCTAGAAATCTTTCAACTCAATGATAAATAGTCCAATTATAACATGAACAAAATATCCAAATAGATAGTTCTCTTAAGAAAATATGCAAATAAGCTCATAGTTGTAAGAAACATGCAAATTAAAGCCACAAAGCACTATCACTTCACATCCACTAGGATGGCTATAATTATAAAAAGACAAAGAGTAAGTTTTGGTGAGGTTGTGGAGGACTTAAAACTCTCATACAATGTTGGGGAAAATGAGAATATAAAATGGTGTACTTATTTTGGAAAATAATCCTCACAAGTTAAAATTAAGCTACTATATGATCCAGCAATTCCACTCCTGGTTATATATCCAAGAGAAATGAAGACACTTGTACACACAAAAACATGAATGCAAATGTTCACAGCAGTATTACTGGTAACAGACAGAAAACATAAACAACCCACATGTCCATTAACTGATGAAAAGATAAGTATGATGTGTACATCCATATAATGGCATATTATTTGTCAACCAAAATGAATGAAGTGGTAGTAAATTTTGCAACATGGATGAACTTTGAAAATAGATGCTATGTGAAAGAAGCCAGATACAGATGGCCATATGGTGTATGGTTCCATTCATTTATAATGGTCAGGAAAGGCAAATCCATAGAGAAGGAAAATAGGTTAGTGGTTGCCTAAGGCTGAAAGAAATGGGAGTGACTGCTAATGGTCATGGAATTGCTTATTTTGGTCCTTTGAGATTTTTGATGGGAAGAGGTGATGACAATGTTCCAAAACTGATTGTGATGATGGTTGCACAACATCATGAATATATATTAAAAAATACTTAACTGTACATTTAAAACATGTTGTGTGGAATGTGAATTATTTCTCAATAAAGCTGCTATTTTAATAAGGAAGGGAGGGAAGGAAGGGAAGGAAGAATCTAACCAGATGCATCTAGCTAAGCTGCCCTCAAACTCCTAACAGAAGATGTGTGAAATAATAAATACTTATTGTTTTAAGGCACTAAATCTTATGGTAATTGGTTACAAAGCAACTGTATTTATAAGATCACCAGATAGACAGAATTAGCCCACATTATTAAGGACCTTAGAAGAACTGACTAGAGAAAGTTACCTTGAATAGTTGATTAAAAGTTGCCCAGTCTTGAAGTTCCTGTATTAACTAATTGTGGTGGTTTTTAGATATTTTAAGTATCATTTCACATATGTATTTGGATTAGATAACAAATTCCTAAAACAGGAAATTTTTGCTGTTTTCTTTTTTAAAGAGAAAGAGGGACAGTGAGAGAAAGAGAAAGAGAAAATCAACTTTATTTAGTTTTTCATGTGGCTTTCGTTGCTCTGACACTTAGTTGTGCATGTGGTGCTGGGGTTTGAACCTGGGTCCTTGTGCATGCCAGGTAAGTGCAAGCACTATAGCCACTGCTCCAGCCCAATTTTTGCTGTTTTTATGACTTCCTTTCATCTAAAACATCCAGAACTTGGTTCACTGATGCAATTCACAACCATTAATAAAGGATTTGAGGGTGGGGTTGCCCTCTGAAATGAAGGCTTACTTATGGTGCAAATGCCTGTAGATGTCACTGCTGAACAAGGGCAGCGAAGACATTCCTTAGTGGCATCAGGACTCTGATAAAAGCCTTCTTTGCATTCTTCACAGTGATGCCCTTTGCTGTTTTCCTGGCAGTTTAAACAAGCACCTAAAAGAAGCAAATTATTTTTGAGAGTTAAAGATTTATTCTGAAAATACAGTGACTTTCAAAAACCATGCCTTCAACAACACCAAGAGGTAAGCATTAATCATAAAAAAAAAAGGCAGTAAGAATGGGATGGAGCTCAGTTTCTACCCTGTCTTGTTTCTGTTCTAGCCATTTTTATGAGTTTAGTGTCCCTTACCAACTCTTCAAAGGGAGTGTAGGTACATGATTAGAGTCACAATATGCTCTTACTGGTCAAACCGAAAACGTATTAAAAGCAGGCCAGCTATGTGAAAAAAAAATCTAAATATCAATTAATAGAAGAATAGATAAACTGTGGCATTTCCATAGTTTAGATACTGTACTTAATAAGCGAACCTCAACTATATGCATGGACATATCAACATCTGAAAAATAACACTGATAATAAAATTGTGGAATAATACAGAAGGAGGAAACATTCTATAAAATTTTAGAAACTACACTAAGCAAATGGCTATGCAATACTGCTAAGCCAGATTAAGACACATATGTGGTAAACATTTAAAGGGTGTAAGGGTATACAGAAAAAAGTTAAGAGGGTGTGCATAATTTTATGCTTTGCTTGTCTCTGTGGAGAGAGGAAGATAAATGGGGTGAAGGAGGAAAACAAAGAAGACTCCAACTTCATTTGAAATCTCCTATTCTGAACATACAACCATATATATGTAACCACATATGTTGATATATAATTTCATAATATGTATTTGGATTACATTATAAATTCCTAAAAAGGAAATTTTTGCTGTTTTTATAACTTCCTTTCACCTATAACATCCAGAACTTGGTTCATTGATGTAATGCACAACTGTTGATAAAGGATTTGTGGGTGGAGTTCCCCTCTGAAATGAAGGCTTACTTATAGTGCAAATGCCTGGAGATGACACTGCTGGACATAAATATGAAGCAAAATGCTAAATGTTTAATATTTATTAATTTTGAGCACTGGCCTTTGAAGAAAAGCTGACACCTCTCCTTATTAAGTTATTCCAAGAAATTGAAAAAGAGGGAGCTCTTCCAAACACTTTTTATGATGCAACCATAACTCTGATACCAAAACCCAAAAAAGACACATCAAAAAAAGAAAACTGCAGACCAATATCCGTCATAAACATCGATGCAAAAATCCTTAATAAAGTTCTCACAAACTTCATTCAAAAACACATCAAGAAGATAATGCATGGGACTGGAGTGGTGGCTCAGTGGTATTGCACTTGGATTGCATGCACGAGGATGTGGGTTTGAACCCCAGCACCATGTACACAATGAAGTATTGGAGCAACAAAAGCCACAAGAAAAACTAAACATAATTAATTCTCTCTTTCTCTCTCTCACTGTCCCTCTCTCTCTTAAAATAAAAAGAAGAAGAAGATAATTCATCACATTCAAGTGGGCTTCATTCCAGGTATGCAAGGCTGGTTCAACATACGCAAATCAATAAATGTGGTTTATCACTTATACAGAATTAAGGGCAAAAACCATATGATCATCTCAATAGATGCAAAAAAGGCCTTTGATAAAATCCAGCACCCATTTACACTCAAAACTCTAGAGAAAACAGGGACCAAAGGAACTTATATTAATTTTGTGAAGGCCATACATGCCAAACTCTCAGCAAGTGTAATACTAAATAGAGAAAAGTTGAAGGCATTTCCACCAAACTCGGGAACAAGACAAGGCTGCCCAGTCTCACCACTTTTATTCAATACAGTCCTCGGGACCCTGGCTGGAGCAATCAGGCAAGAGAAGGAAATCAAAGGGATAAGAATAAGAAGAGAAGAAGTCAAACTATTCCTTTATGCTGAATACATGATCCTATATCTGGAAGATCAAAAAAAAACTTCACCAGAAAGCTACTGGAGCTAATAAACAGATTTGGCAAAGTAGCAGGCTACAAGATCAATACTCATAAATCAATAGCTTTCCTATATGCTAACAATATTAGGACAGAAGAAGAAATCAGGAAGTCAGTCCCATTCACCGTATCCTCTGAAAGAATAATCTAAAAGAATTAAAAGAATTAATCTAACAAGAGAAGTAAAAGACCTCTACGAGGAAAATTATAGAACACTGATAACAAATTGAAGAGACCTGAGAAGATGGAAAGATGTTCCAAGCTCTTGGTTAGGCAGAATTAATATAATTGAAATGGCCATTCTGCCAAAAGCACTATACAGATTCAATGCAAACCCCATCAAGATATCATTGTCATTCTTTACAGATATAGAAAAAGCAATTCTCAAATTCATTTGGAACAACAAGAAACCCAGAATAGCCAAAACATTACTAAGCAAGAAAGATGAAACTGGTAGTTTTGCAATACCAGACCTAAAATTATACTATAGCGTTGTAGTATTAAAACAGTATGGAACTGGTATCAAAACAGGAATGAAGACCAATGGAATAGAACAGAAGACTCTGAGACAAACCTACAAGTCTTTAAACATCTGATCTTAGACAAAGGGGGTCAAAATATAGCATGGAGGAGAGACAGCATATTCAACAAACGGTGCTGGACAAACTGGACAACCACTTGCAGAAAATTGACATTAGATTCTTATTTTTCACCTTGCACAAAAATCAAATCTATTCTTTTTTAATTTTTTTAAATTTAGTTTTTCATGTGACTTTCACTGCTTAACATGTCATTGTGTATGTGGTGCTAGGGTTTGAACCCGCATCCTAGCACATGCCAGGCAAGCACCATAACTACTGAGCCACCACTACAGTCCCAAAATCAAATCTAAATAGATCAAGGAATTAGGAATTAAACTACCACACAACTGCTAGAAGAAAAATTAGGACCAGCACTCCAGGATATGGGAGTTGGTAACCACTTCCTCAACAAGACTCCCAAAGGGAAAGAATTAAAGTCAAGAATTAATGAGTGGGATGCCACTAAATTAAAAAACTTTTTCTCAGACAAGGAATTACTCAAAACATTCAAGAGACAACCTACAGAATGGGAGAGAATCGTGGCCTGTGATCCCTCTGACAGGGGACTAATATACAAAATTTACAAAGAATTAAAAAAGCTCAATAACAAAAACAAAAAATCCAATCAATAAATGGGCCAGAGAGCTAAACAGAAACTTCTCAACAGAGGAAATTGAGCAAAGCCAATGAATACCTGAAAAAGTGTTCTAAATCACTGGTAATCAGAGAAATGCAAATCAAAACTACCTTAAGATTTCACCACGGGGCTGGAGCGGTGGCTCAGCGGTTTCAGTGCTTGCTGGGCAAGCATGAGGACCCAGGTTCAAATACTAGCACCACGTACACAACTAAGTGTTGGAGCAATGAAGGCCATGTGAAAAACTAAATAAAGTTGTTTCTCTCTTTCTCTGTCTCTCTCACTGTCCCTCTCTCTTTAAAAAAAAAATATATATATATATATATATATATAAATAAAAGATTTCACCTCACTCCAGTCAACTGGCAAAGATGAAGAATACAAATAATAACAAATGCTGGAGGGGTTGTGGGGAGTAGGAACGCTAGCACACTACTGGTAGAATTGCAGACTGGTCCAGCCCCTCTAGAAAGCAGTATGGAGGCTCCTTAAACAATTAGGATTGGATCCACTGTGTGACTCAGCTATCCCACTTCTGGGTATTTTCCCAGAAGAGTTAGAATTAGCACATTACAACGACACAGCAAAATCTATTCAGCTCTATTTACAATAGCTGAATTATGAAACCAACCCAGATGTCCCTCACTGGATGAATGAATCCAAAAGCTCTGGTATATACATGTACAATGGAGGCCTACTCAGCTATTAGAAACAATGATATTGCAGCCATTGAAGGGAAATGGATGGCAATGGAAGAAATCATGCTGAGTGAAGTTAGCCATACCCAGACAGTCAAGGGCTGAATGTTTTCCCTCATTTGTGGAGGCTGGAGCTAAATCCATGCTTGAGGAAAAGGTAGACAAACTCACATATTAGAATCATAGCACAAAAATGCACTATGTCAATATGTATGAGATACAGTTGCAAGATACTGCAGAAGATATCTGAATAAGCTATATTGAATGCCTTTACAAAAATGTAAATGCTTAATCCTATTGTCAAATATATGGAAAAATAACTAGGGATGATAGCAAGGGAGGAGAAAGGGAAATGTTGGAACTGACATAAAACAAGGTACACTCCAAGCATTTAGAAGTATGTCACTGTATATACTATAGTCGTGTATATAAAAAATGTTCTTCATAGGTATAAGAATTATGTCACTGTACTTGGTATTTTAGGAAAAATATAAGACCCAGAAGAGAGGCAAGGGATAGGGGGATGGGAGGAGGGGGAAGACGGGTGCAAGGTGGGGGGGAATATTGACCAAATTGTGTTGCTGTATTGTGTACATCTATGAATATGTGACAACAAATCCCATCATTATGCACAACTATAATGCACTGATAAAAATAAAATTTTTTTAAAAATTTGGATATGAGCACATGGATATGCCCTATGGTTCTCTGTAAGTTTTTATTTATTTATTTAATTGTTTTGCAGTGCTGGGGATTGAACCCACGAGCTCACACATGCTAGCAAACACTCCACAGATGAGTGAAGTTATGTTTTGTAACACTACTCCTTTGTTACTATATTAGTAAGGATGCTCTACAGATGTTGAAGCAACATAACATCTGAAAACAGGGATAAGAAAGTACAGTATAGGGCTGCAGTGGTGGTCCAGCGATTGAAGCACTTGCCTGGTATGCATAAGGACCCAGGTTCAAACATCAGCACCACATACACAACTAAGTGTCAGGGAAACAAAGGCTAGATGAAAAATTAAATATAAAAATTGATTCTCTTTCTCTCTCTCTCCCTCTCTCTTTTTATTAAAAAAAGTAAAGAAGGTGCAGTGTAATGCACATTCCTTCTTTTGTGGCCACAGACATTCAAAGGGACACTTAGAACTACTACCTCAGAAATAAGTTCGTAAACTACACAAAAATCTAGGAAGATGGCAAAATTTTATAAGACAAGGTTAAAAAGAAGTTTAACACTAAAATTGTTCATAGATAGTTTTGTTTCTTTTTCCTTACTAGTAAAATTTTACAAAAAATATTGTCATAAAATGACCTAACAACTGGAGCAATATTTGAAAAGCCCAAAGAATTAAAATGTTATTCAAATCTCAATCTTAGGTGATACAGCAGAACTCCCCAAAACTTCACGTACTTACTGGGAAAGACAACTGCGATGTAAGCTGAACCTCCGTGCAAAGTCATCCCTTTTAATCATATGATTTTTAAAGACCCCTTAGTGTTAGTGATATTGTTCACATATACAAAAAAAATAGCATATACTTATACAGCAGTAAACAGGTCAGGTACTGGTTTCCTTTCAGATCTTTCTATGTCCTGATCCCTCTTTAGATATGTACCTTATGACAATAAAAAAAAGAAAAGTTTAAAAATACATTCTAGGAAATTGTGCATTTTCTCTCTGAAAATGAAAAAAGATTAAATGTCAAAGTTGTGCAGATTACAAAAGTCAAAACCTGCATCACATGCAAAATCAATCTGATCTCCCTTTACTAAAGATGCTTAATGGAAAGTTAAGAGAAAAAAATCTTGATAAGGTGCTAAATTTTAATACAAAGTTACCTCAAAAGAGCTAAAAGTTCTCTAAAAGACGTTGGATATTTGGGGAAAATGTGGTTCAACGATAAGCTCTTCGTGTATGATATAATAAGAAGCGTTCACATTGCTACCCTTATTAAAAATGGCAATATATACATACATACCTTTAAACTGCTCCCACAAGCTACTGGGCCTACATGCTTATTATTTAGTGCTTTCCACTATTCTTTTAAACTACTGCAATATAATTTCACTATCTTAAGTCATTTACTTACATTTACTTTAAATTTTTTTCCAGAAGAATTTGTTTTATTTCACACCCGGTAATGTCAGTAAAAAACAAAACAAAGTGCAACCAAAACGAAACCAAAGTCCTACGCAGTAAGCATGCTACCCTAAAAGCAAAAACAAAGCTGAAGTTGATTTCCATGCATGTGTGAGTTTGTCGGCATGAACCTAACTACTATTATAACCATAAAGCTCTAATAAAAAAGTAAAAATGAAAGCAAATATAAGAATAAAACTTATAAATTCATAATATTCATCACATTTTGCTTGTTTTAAAGATAATATACATCTGAAAGAAAATTAAAGACAGAGCAGACATCAGTGAACCTGAAGATTCATGACAGTTGTGAGGGGCAACTGTCCTTTCAAGTGGTTCCCCTCTCTGACTTTCAAAATGTATCATATATAAGTATCTCTTTTTTTAGTACCTTGTTTTTTTCTCACTACAAAATTAATGCATTACAAATATATCACATGCACATAGTAAATACTGCAAGAACTCAAAAACAATTCATGTAGAAACTTGAGGGTGATTAATTTTTAAAATAAAAACAAAAATCATAACCTTTAAAATTTATATATAGTAGGAACTAATAATACGAATTTGCTTCTTCAATGTGAACATAAAGTTGTAGTTTAAAAAATAATAAGTTCTTTTCACCTCCATTGTAGCTTAATAACTTACAACTCCTCTCCGAGGCAATGCAGCATAAGAAACGATATGAGATTTAAGTTAGACCTGAGTTCCACTCCCACCTGAGCCCCTTACCAGCTACTAGATCTGACAGAAACAGCTTCTCAGAGTTTTAGTCTTCTAATCTGTAAAATGGGATAACTCTTTGGCTAACGATTTTTTTTTAAGAGAGAAAGAGGAAGAGGAAGAGGAAGAGAGAGAGAGAGAGAGAATGAATTTTATTTATTTTTCATCTGGCCTTTGTTTCTCCAACACTTAGTTGTGTATGTGATGGTGCTGGGGTTTGAACCCAGGTCCTGGCGCATGCCAGGCAAGCACTCCAACCACTCCAGCCTCCCTTTGGCTAATGATTTAATGCAATGTTAATAATTCTTACAGTGAAAGACTATTCAACAGGATTTAATGTTTTCTCACTTGCCTCATCTACAAATTAAGCTTTCTTAACTTGTAGATGAGATCTAAGTTTCCTTTAAATCTAAAATTTCAGGACCTTTCTTATGATAAATAACATAAAATTTTTCTGAAGTTTAATGTTGTTCATTATGCTCTGCATGGAACCCACCCCTCCATGTAACGATGCTGCCTTAATATCTTCTTTGCTGAAAGATGGTCAAAGGGTGGTTGGATAAGAAGAGGAAGAGGAAGAAGAGGAGAAATAAGGAGAATAAGAATGAGGAATAATAATAATGAATGTTTCCTAAAGTGATTTCACATTCCTTGGCTAAGTATCTCAAAACTTTAGTAGAGCTAACAAGAAAATAACTGGTCAAAGAAAGGAATGTAGGGCTCTTTTCCAACCAAATTCAAGAACAAAACTTTGAAAATATAAATTATCCTCTAAAAAAGCCTTTTCCTTATTTTCTTTTTTATTTTGCTGTTTCATAGTTTATACAAAATCCTGACATAAATTCATCAATGTATTTTGTTATAGGACAGAAGGCAAACTTAAACCTGTCAAATCAAAAGAAGGCCAGACTGCAGCCTAAGTAAATAAGTGAGAGAGTAACAGGAGACGAGGTCAGAAGGTGGAAGGGGCCAAAAAATACAAAATCAAATACGCCATGGAAAGAAGTTAGGATTTTATTCCAAGAGGGATAGAAGGATAATAGAAGCCTTAAGCATGAGAATGTTTTGATCTCATTTTACATTTTAAAAAGATAATACAGGTTGTTACATGGAGACTGAATCATGTGTAACTAGGAATGGAGGGACAGGGAAACAGACAGGAGGCAGAAAGGCCAGATAAGAGAATTCCAATGTAGTTCAAAGAGATGACAGTGGCTTGGACAAGAATGACAAAACAAAGGTCATGAACAGCAGAAGGACTTAGTATATTCTTTTTTTTTTTTTTTTTAAAGAGAGAAGGACAGTGAGAGAGAGAGACAGACAGAGAGAATCAATTTTTATTTAGTTTTTCATGTGGTTTTCGTTGCTCTGAAACTTAGTTGTGTACCTAGGTGCAGGGGTTTCAACTTGTGCACTCATGCACGCCAAGCCCTGGACTCAGTATATTCTGAAGCTGACAGAACTTTGCAGTAAGAAAGACAGCAATCAAATATGATTCCTACATTTTGGAACTGAGCAACAGGGCAAATGACATCAATTGCTGCAGTAAAGAACACCAGGGGTAGAGAAGGCTTAGCTTTTAGGGCAACTGAAACCATTATTTTGGATGTTTTAGATTTATAAAGCCAATTAAAGCATTTAAGTGATCTGTTGGGTATCTGAGTGTGGAGATCAAGGAAACAATGCATGCGTCTGAGAAGTGCATATCTAATTTAAATTAAATTCAGGGATATGAAAGAGGCTACTCAGGGAGAAAGTGTAAACAGACAAGGACAATTTGTCCAGCTCTGAGCTAAGGCACTACAGTGCTTAGAAGATCTAGCAGACCTGACTGTGGAGGAAAAGCTAGCTACACAGCGGGGAAAGCCAGGGAAGTACGACAGCCTGAAATGAAGAACTTCATGGACAAGCAGGAGACGGTCGGCTCAGTGAAAGTGCCCATGTCATTACTCACATGGGACCTTAAGAATACACGAAGGTGCTTTTAAAGAAGTGTACTACGTAATCATAAAGTTCTAGGTTAAACAACTATAGACCTCTCCCACCTCCATTTTAAGGAAAATTTGCCCAATAAAGAAAACCAAGAAAAACACAGGAGTAGGAAAAAAAATCACCCACAGAAATCTCATTAAGATTTGAATATTTTCATTGAAATCTTTATTTAAATAGATTTGGGGTTTGTTATTTAAATACTCTAATTATATTGTACATGTCATTTTATAATCTTCTTTCAATTTCTCATGATGCTACATATCATTCTGACAACATTTTAATGATAACATAATATTAGTTACTTTTTACTGATTGCTTATGAAAAGGCAGGCACTCTATTAGGGCTGTATAATTGCATTACATTTAATCTTTTTTTTTTTTAAGAGAGAAAGGAGGAAGAGAGAGGGAGGGAGAGAGAGAGGGAAAGAGGAAGAGGGAAGGAGAGAGAGAGAGAATGAATATCAGTTTTATTTATCTTTTCATCTGGCCTTTGTTTCCTCAACACTTAATTATGTATGTGGTGGGGTTTGAACCTTGGTCCTCGTGCATGCCAGACATGTGCTCTACCACTGCCCCAGCCTCCACATTTAATCTTCACAACAATATATCAGGAAGATAATTCTCAGAATACATTTCTGGAAGCAGAATTGTTAGATCAAATATGTATTTTTAACGATTTCTGATATGTACTGCCAAATTGCTTCCCATAATGTTTTTTTCCCCAATATATTTTGCCATAAAAAGTACTTTGAAATCCACTTCAATCTGAAATTGTGAGGGTGGGGTGAGATGAGGACTGTGAAAATATAGTAAGTGGCCACCAGAGGGCAGACATGTCACAGCAGTACTGAAAAAAATCCAATTTGAGATAAAAGGAAAAACTCATTTTATACAAAGCTTGCAGTTTTAAATCGAGTATTTGCACTCCTTCATTTTGGATTCCTCTTCCATTATATTTCCAAAAAGGTAAACCATTTATTTCTCTTATTACTAACTGCTTTTAGAAATCAACCATGACAAAGATTTCTTTTGCCTTAAATTATTTTCAGAGCAAGCATAGGTTGGCATTTACTTAACAGTAAGGAAAGCTGCCTCATTGCTGCAAGGAAAATAAAAGTGAGATCCAGCAATGTACACTGCTTTCTGGTACTGTAAAATATCTAGGAAGCAATCAAAATTCTTGAAACACTGCTATTGTTACCCAATGTTGAACCTCATCTTTTCCTATGTATGTTTTGCCTTTTATATGTATATTTATCCAACAAACATTAAGTGAGGACTTAACTATGTGCCAAGATCTGTGCTAGAGAATGGTAAACAACACTGATAATGTTCTTGCCCTCATGGAACTTAACAATGCAGTGCGTGAGCTAAATGCAGCTCATAACCACAAATAAATATATAATTTAAAATATGGGGCTGGAACAGTGGCTCAGGAGCTATGACACTTGCCTGGCATGCAGAAGGTTGCAGGTTTGAACCTCAGCACAACATTCACAGTGAAGTGTTGGAGCAACAAAATCCACATGAAAAACTAAATACAATTGGTTCTCTTTCTTACTGTCACCCCCCCCCCTCTCTCTTTTGAGAAGAACAGTGAGAGAGAGAGAGATACAGAGACAGAGAGAATCAATTTTTATTGAGTTTTTCACATGGCTTTCATTACTCCAACATTTAGTTGTGTACATGGGTGCTAGGGTTTGAACCCGTGTACTTGTGCATGCCAGGCAAGTGCTATAACCACCAAGCCACTGCTCCAGCCCCTGTCCCTCTCTCTTAAAAAAAAAGTGACAAGTGCTATGAAAATACAGAACAAGTATATATGAAAATATATAATAGGTAAGATTTTATTTAGCAGGAAGCATCAGGAAATACTTTCTAATGAAGTGACCTTTCATTGAAGACCTGATGGAAGATTATGACTTAATAAGGAAAGGGAGCCCAGGTAGAGATGGATAAGAAAGATTCCAAGCAGAGGAAAAACCATGTATAAGAACCCAGGGACAAGGGAACATAGCCTGTTTTATAAATAGAATCCAGTGTGCCTGGATCATGCAGAAAAGAAAAAGAACAGCACAAGACATTACTGGCAAGTAGGCAGGGAACAGATCATATTTAAAAAATAGCACAATTTCCTCTAAATCAACTTCCTTATGTATGCTTCACAAGACAGTAGAGGATTAGAAAGAATGAGCTTTTGACAGATTTTTCCAGGGTACTTTCAATTTCAAATATTTTGCTACTCTGTTCTCATAAAAATACTGTATACTGTTTTCACCTGGTATCTCTTTTCTCCCTTCCTGGGTCTCCCATTACATTTGTTAGACCCTTTGGCTTGGTCTCACATGTCTTTCCTGCTTTATTCTTTTCATTGTATTTTCTCTAAATACTTCACTTTGGATATGTTTTTATTTGTTTTGTTGTTTCTTTTTAAAAAAGAGAGGGACAGTGAGAGAGGGAGAATCAATTTTATTTAGTTTTTCATGTGGCTTTAATTGCTTGAACACTTCATTGTGTACATGGTGCTAGGGTTCGAACCTGTATCCTCACTCATGCCAGGCAAGTGCCGTAACCACCAAACCACCATTCTAGCCCTTACTTTGGTTATTTTTAATTGTACTGCATTTGGGCCTACAAACCTGTCTTTACTGTGCACAATTTGCATTCAACCCATGCAATGAGTGATTAATTCCAATACTGTATTTTTCAGTTACAGATTATCCATTTGATTAATGTTCTACTGGAATTTTACTTCTTTCACCCATTCTGTCTGATTTGTCCACTGTTTTCTTAATTTATTAATTGTAATTATTTTAAAGTTTTTTTGTATGCTAACTCTAACATCTAGGTTATTTATTGTTCCTCTTCCATTTTTGTATATTTTCTTTATTGTTGGTCACATTTTCCTGTCTCTGAATTCTCTAGTATTTTTTTAAGAAAGAGGGGACAGTGAGAGAAAGAGAGAAGCAATTTTTATTTAGTTTTTCATGTGACTCCCATTCCTCGACACTTCATTGTGTACATGGTGTTGGGGTTTGAACTCGCGTACTTGCGCATGCCAGGCAAGTGCCGTAACTGCTAAGCCACTGCTCCAACCCCTCTAGTATTTTTTTTTCCACATCAAATGACAAACAGTAAAAGAACCACAGGGTCTGTCTCTCCTCCATTAGGCAAATCTAAGGAAAGGATTACCACAATCCAATCAGAAATTGAAGTGGGTTGAAAATGGACTATAATTTTATTATGAGTCAGCTCACCTCTGGTTCATCACTCTCTTTGTCAAGGCCCTTTTGATGGAGACCCTAGCAGGCCTTTGTCTCCTCAAATCTAAAAGATCTAGAAGGCTTAGTACTGGCTTTTGGTGGTTTAAATGTTTTAAGAAAGAGATGGTCAGATATTGTAGTTGTAATCCTTCTGCCTCAGCCTTCCAAGTAGCTGGGATTACAGGTGTACACCACCATACCCAACTTCTAAAATAATTTTGTCTCCTTAGCACAAAGTGACATTTCCTCCTACCTCTTAAGCCCAGCCTTCCATCTCCAGCATAGTTAGTTAATGTTCTGTGGGAAAACTAGACTTTTGTTGCGGTACTTCTAGTTTCTGACTAGTATGAAAGCCCCAAATGATTGCCTCACATTCTTCTTGTATCTTTCCTCAAGAAGAAATCCTTGGGGCTGGAGTGGTGGCTCAGTGGTTGCAGTACTTGTCTGGCATGCATGAGTATGCGAGTTCAAATCCCAGCACCACGCGCACAACGAAGTCTGGGAGCAACAAAGGCCACATGAAAACCTAAATAAATATCGATTCTCTCTTTCTCTCTCTCACTGTCCCTTTCTCTTTAAAAAAGAAGAAGAGGAGGAGGAGGAGGAAGAGAAAGAGGAAGAGGAAAAAGAAATCCTTTGCTTGGACCAAACCTACTTCTTAGACTATAACCAGAATCAGTACATGTCCTTGAAAGAAAATGCCTAGAATAGAGATCCAGCTTGACCTGACTGCAGCCATCTTGAGTCCTAACTGCCATGTCTGCTCTGGAGTAACCATAGCCTGTATCCTTGCATGGCTTTCCAGCACACTACAGATATACAAAACCATTAGACTAGCATGTGGAGCTTCTACATCTGGACCCTGGCACCATCAGCACCAGGAATGTGCCTGACTTCTTTGATGTTAGCTTGAGATAAACCAGGTACATTCCAGCTTGGATGAAGTTACTTTTGTCCTGACTACTATGTAAGTCTCTACCCTTGACCAATTTTCAGGGATCCACCAGTCTTGCTGCCACCCTTGACTATGCTTCTGTCAGTAAGTCTCTGATAAACTGCACTCTGAAGTCCTGGACTTGTCCACATCTTCCTTTGGTCTAACGACACACCACGTTTGATTCATTTATATTGGATTTTCCCAGGATGTCTGGTAATCTCCTTACTTAGGAAGAGTTTTAAAAAGTTTTATTCTTTCTGGAATTTTAGTTCATGTAGTTTTCCTTGCTTCCATACCTCTCCAACCAATATGTTTTTTGAAATATATGTATTGTCTTCAGCATGTTATAAAAGAGTTTGACTTACAGTGACCTACTTTGAAAAGACCTCAGAAAGACCTTCCTATTTGAGAAGAATCAACACATACTGAAAGATTAAAATGAAAAAATGGTATAATCATGACAAAATTTAAGGAAAATATGTACCTGTGAGAGAATCACAACTGGCAGATCGATTATTGCACTGACAGGGCAAGCAGCCGTTCTTACTGAAGCCATAATATCCGTCTTGGCACTGGTTACATGTAGGGCCAGTGACACCCACTCTGCACTGGCAATTCCCAGAACTGCAAATAGAAGCAAAGGCAATGAACAAAAGTAAATCAGTTTAAAAGTTATGTCACCTAGTATCTCAAGATCTTATGTAGCAAAAAGTTTCAGCTAAACTCTATTTACTAGAAAAGTGATTTTTATTTTACATCAAAAGTTGAAAAGATTCATGATTATATAATTCAGCCAATATGGTACTAATACCTAATCATACATGACAATAAATCCTCTGTACTTGGATATCTTAAATGATAAAGGATTCAGTATAAAAACAGAAGTTTCCAATGCTTAGAAATCTGTTTAGTAGGCTCTAGGGAAAAAAAATCTCATACCACTGCTGTATTTCTTTTTCTGGATTATCCCAGTTTTATCAGCCTCCATCCCAGTCTGGGAAAAAGAAGAAATACCACCTAGCCCTCACCAAGCTTCTGGCTCAAGAATACGAGCCCCAGATCTTAAAGAATATGCCAAATAATATCCCTTTAAATGCTACTAACTTAACATAATTCTCTATTTTTTGCCTAGGATATATTTAAATAATAGTTCTGGTAATTAAGCTGAAATTCACAATTAAGCAAATGGGGACCTCTATTGTTTTATTAAATCCATATAAAAGTTCTAGATTGTGAACCAAAAAAAGAAAAAAAAAGACTAAGCATCCAAAGTAACAAAAATACTTTATTCAGTATTCCATCTACCCCTAGTTGGATATTTTCTTTTCTTATATAAAATAATACCATTTCTTTTCAATATTTAGAACTTAAACATTTGACATCACTTTCAGTTCCTCTCATTCTATTCTGTGCTTATATGATCATTCACTTGTATCCAACATATCACCAATTTCAGTCAAATTTTCTTTCCAGCCAGGAACCATGGTGCACACCTGGGAAACTCACACAAGTTCAAAGCCAGCCTCAACAACTCAGCAAGACCCTGCACAAAGATCCTGTCTCAAAATAAAAAAAAAAAAAAAAAGGACTGAGGATATGGCTCAGTGGTTAAGTTCCCCTGGGTTCAATTCCCAGTACCAAAAAAATAAAAAATTCTTTCCAGTTTTTCTTGGCATTATTATTATTTAAAAAAAAAACAAACAATTTTTATTTAGTTTTTCATGTGGCCCTCATTGCTCTGAGACTTTGCTGCCTAGGTGGTGCTGGGGTTCAAACTTGTATACTCACGCATGCCGTGAAAGAGCCATAACCGCCAAGCCACCACTCCATCCCCCCTATTATTTCTTTTATACTACAATCATTCCTAATATAGTGTCTTTCCTCCTCTTTACTCTAAATTTTTTCCTGCTTTTCATGAAACTTTTCTGTAACTGGTCCTCAGAGATCTTTTGGCTTCCTGACTTCATATTGTCTGTGTTAAACATTTTGATCCTAATGTGACTTGTTCTATATACTTTTTTTTTTAAGAGAGAGAGAGAGAGAATCAATTTAATTTAGTTTTTCATCTGGTTTTCATTGCTCCAACACTTAGTTGTGTATGTGGTGCTGGGATTCTAACCTGGGTCCTTGTGCATGGCAGGCAAGCGCCACAACCACTGAGTCACACTCCAGCCCCCTGTTCTATATTCTTGCACTATGTCAAGTCTTGTTTTTCTAGTTAAATTGT
>PVKS010011286.1:0-57194 GCA_004027875.1 Aplodontia rufa
CTCTCAGGGCTTCTTTCTAGGTATTTTTCTTCTAATTCATCAAATTTTCTCATTATTGGTGTCTTATTTTCTGTGATTTTGACTCTTATATTTTTAAATTTTAGAATTTCCACTAAAAAAAGTTTCCAGTTCTTTGCCAGAAATCCTTGATTTATGATAATTACTTCAAAGTCTATTCAGCTAATTCTTTTACTTGAATTTAGTGTTTGTTTACAGTATTTATTTTTTCTTTTCATTTTCATGCATATTGTCTTCTGATTGAAATATATGAACCTAGAATTTAGTTCCTGTCAAGATGATCATCTGGCTCACTATTATCTATAGGATGAAGTCTTTTAAGGTCCTAGTTCAAAGTGGAGATTTTATCTGACCCTCTTCCCTGGTGAGCTCTAGTAATCACACTTTTTGTCCCCAAGCATCTCATGGCCAGTAGAAGCCCTCCTTAGCTCCCCACTGGGCTCCCTCTTCCCAAATTGGCGGAGGCCCTAGGAATTCTGTTTGCAGATGCTGAGCTGCTTCTGTTTCTTGTGGGCATGGGCCTCAGTATTCTCACTGCCTCATTGCCTTTCTGATATTCACAGACAGGTTTTTTTTCTTTAAAGAGAGAGAGAGTGTGTGTATTAGTGTCTTCAGTGGAAGGGTTCATTTGAGCCTCCCCCCCAATCTGTTGCCTTGAAGTAGAAGTGTTTTTTGTTTTTTTGTTTTTTCTTTTTGTTTTTACAAAGAGAGGGAGGGAGGGGGAGAGAGAGAATCAGTTTTGCTTATTTTTCCATCTGGCCTTTTTTTCTCTGACATTTAGTTGGGTATGTGGTGCTGGGGTTTGAACCCGGGTCCTCACACATGCCCAGGCAATTGCTCCAAACCGCTGAGCCACTATTCCAGCCCCTGAAGTAGAAGTTTTGGCTTTGTGCTCCCATTTAACATGTCACTTTTAGAATGTGTAGTTTGGTGGGACTTGTACAGCAGTGGCTCTGCCTAAGTGGGAGCGCTACAGTAGAGAGTTTCTTAATTTCATAATGACCATTCATTACCCACTAACATTTTTCTATTTTTTTTTAGTCATTTCATTCAGTTCAGTTGTCAGCCTCTAGATATTATCTCCAATTTGTCCTTACCCCTAAGGCCAGTCCTACATCTTTCTAGGCAACTCTAGTGACTTCCGAACTGGTCTCCCACACTCCAGGCTGACCCTTTGTGATCCGTAATTGCTCACATCAATTCCCTGCTTATGAACAATTGGCGACTCCCTTGTGTGCCAGACAAAGCCCATCTCCTTTGTATTCAGGGGCCCCAGTTAGATACCAGATCATTCCAGTCCTTTCTTCCCCTACACAGAGTTAATGCACCAGCCATACCTAACCACTTGCATTTCTCTGTGCCCACTGACTCTTTTATCATCATTATTTTGTAGGGAAATACTGTTTCCTCTACTTAGAATACTATCCATTGTCTGTCTGGCAAACTCATTCTTCCAAATCCTGCTCAGGTGTCACATCCTTTGTAAATCCTTTCTTACCCCTCTTGTGTGAGAGCACCTTTCATAGCTCATTCTTCATTACCCAAGTGTCTGTCCTGCTGTGTTTTGAGCTGCTTACAAAAAAGGTTAGTGTTCAGCCTGGCTCACACATGATGTTTTGTTCCATTGATTGAGCCTCTCCAATAACCCATTAGGATGAGAATTTTGCCTTTATCTTGGAAGCCAGATTTATGCAGTTGGCTGTTAGTATATTTATTTGCCAAAATAACCCATTTTTATTTTTCATTTTCATTTTCAGCAAGTGTGTCAAAGATGAGAGTGACTTTATCAGCTTTGGATACTTCTGAGAGTTCTTTCACACCTTTGGTGGTCATAGAACTTGCTCAGGATGTCAAAGAAGAAACCAAAGAATGGCTGAAGAACAGAATTATTGCTAAAAAGAAAGATGGAGGTGAGTAAAATAGTCACTACTCAAACTCTGTCATTCTCAGTGACTAAAAGCATATTTGCAAATGTGTTTTACAATTATTGATGTTTTATTTGCTAATGTTTATTTTCTCTTTATTCTTTATCTAGGAGTTGAAAGGAGGTCTTAAATCAACATTAGACTGTAAATCCCTATTAGACTATAAGCAGTATGAGTGAATTTCTTCATAGCTGTAATTGCTATCCCTGCTACAGTACTTGGTGCATAGTAGGAGCTTAATAAAAATTTGTTAAATCAATAAGTATCTGTTGAGTGTTCTTTGTGTGTCAGTTGTGGTGCTAAGGGAGAAAAATATGGTCTCTACCTGCAAGGATCTTATGGTCAGGGTAGGGAGACTGAATGCTATTTCCCAAAATTATAAGTAAAAAAATAAGTTAGCAGAGAGCAGTCACAAGGCAGTGCCTGATACTTACACATGAATCATATGTACATGTACTGTAAAAGCAAAGGGAAGTGTGGATGACACTGCAGTGTTTTTTGGAGCAGCAAGGGATGACTTACGGCACCAAGATTTAGCCCTCCTTTCAGCAGGAGTTAGGGGAGTCTAAGAAGGTAGAGAGTGTTTTATATGAGCAAATGTTTTGTAATTTACCCAAACCAGTACCTTAAACTGCACTAAGCATCAGGCTAAACTTAAATGCTTTCTTTTCTAAAAGTGACTCTAAACTGAAATGTTTTTTTTTCAAAGTAGAATTTTGAATCAAGATGGAATTTAAATACTTTTTCAAATAATTGTACCCAAAGGAAAGAAAAACAAAATTACTTGCTTGTTGAAATTTGAAGTGTTTCACTGGACTCGAGTCCGTTCTTTAACCTTCTGTGATTTAAGAACATTTGCAGTGTCTTAGAATATAAGACTCTAGTGTAGTCCCAGCCTCCCATTCTGCTGGTGTGTGCTTTCGGGACAGAAGGGAATGGCATCTCTGTGCTGTTTTGGTTTTCTGGTAAAGGCAGTGTGTCTACTTAACTATCTACTCTTACTGACTTCTAGACTCCTATTAAAATGGCAATAAAAAATAAAAGGACCTTTTAAAAAATAAATAAAATACCTAAGACCACATGTCAAAGAAGAAAGGAGAAGATTCAACAGAAACAGAATTTTGAAAGCTAGAAAATAGGTGGATAATAGAAACTGACTTTTCACATTCGAAGAAGCTGGGACTTAAGATGACAGGGGAAAGAGTTGAGAAGCAATTCGGTTGTTACTGCAGAACACCCCCCCCCCCGCCAAACTCAGGAATTAGGTATATTGGGGACCTATCGAATGGGGGAAAGGTAGCACCAAGAAAAAGAGGAATGACTGATCTCTTTAAGAAGTAGATCTCTGGTCCTCTCCTGTGTTCTGCCCAGCGGACACCTTGGGGTTCACTCGCTGGAGAAAGTGACTTGGCTTTTGGCATGGGGGCTCTGCACACAGTTGGAGACAGAGATCTACATTGAAAATAAGGTACTAAGTGAATACTATTCCCTTCCCCGCACCTACCAGTCTCATAGCTAATTCAGTTTCCAAAATACTAGAAGCCAGATTTGGACCATCTAGGAAGCATATTGAGCAATCTTTCTCTGGAGAATCTAACAGTTAATGACAAAATAACTAAAGGTACAGTTATCAAGGGGGTACCCATGGCAAATGACTCAGCTATACCACCTTGCATTTAAAGTCATCTCTGATAAGCTCCATGTAAGCACCCAGGACTTCTATTTGGCTTCTTAGAACCCCTTTCTTAAACATACGCCTATAAAAAAATCACCAAATGTCTCAGGAAAACCCCTTTCATGTAAGAGAAAGGTAAAGCTAAACAAACAGATAAAAGCAACAAATCATGCCAAGAAGAAACCAAGGGAGAATAAAAATCTCAGTTCTCAGAGTTTCGAAACGATATAACATCTATAAATCAAGAACAGAATATCATAAAAATGATCACTTAGGAAAAAGCAGCTGTTATAAAGTGAAAATACAGAATCAAAGTTTAAAAATGGTTAGAAGATAATGTTGGCAAAAATCCAAGAACGAAAACATAAAGAATCAGAAATTATTAGAGGAGAAGGAAATAAAGATGGGCCCAAGAAGTACACATCTGAATAAAAGGAGTTCTCGAAAAAGACCAGGGAAAAAGGAGAAGAAATCAGAGAAAACTTGGACTCCGTGCTCTCACGTGGAAAGCCCTGTCCAGTGGCCAGCACTGTGGATGAAATGGCAGAGCACTGGCAAGTTTTAGAGCCCTGAGGATGGAGAAAATATGGCAGACTTCCAGAAAAAAAAAAAAAGGTCAGATTAAAAGAATCAGACTTCTTAACAGAAGCATTGGACATTAGAACGCAGTGGTGTCATTTCTTCATTTCTGGAGGAAAGGTTGCCACAGGAGTAAGGGCAGAGTGACGGGAGATTTCTCTAAGAAGATGATGTTGTCAGGGTACCTTTCATGTCAGCAAATGGGGGGGGTGATGATTGGCAAGAGCTTGAGGGATTGAATTAGATAAGTATATGATAAACTAAGCAAGTGACATGACAACAAATTAGGAAAATGGAAAGTGTGGGAAAGGAAAATCATAGCTTGCTAAAAGGATCAGCCATAAATAACGTAATCATAATACGCAAATACTAGCTATGGGGGAAACCAAAAGGATGCTGTGGGAGAACAGGGAGATGGGAATGGTGAGTGGACATGGTGAAGGTGGGGAAAAATGGAGCCAGATCCTCATCTTTCTAGGCTTGAAACTGAAAAAAAGCAAGAGCTACCTCTATGGGCAGTACTATTTGGTGAAATGAAAACAAATAATAAAAGAATCAACTGGATAATTTGGAAGTCATTGCCTCGGGGAAGGTAACTTGGGGGAAGAAGATGGGGACTCCTGCCTTTCAAACCAAGACATTAACATGGTTCTTTGTAAAGTCTACTCGTTTCTACTTCCACAGTAGACTGAGAGTCCCCTTCCTAACATACTCTCTGACTCAGTTTGGGTCCTTCAAGAAAGATACCATGATGGGATCTGACTATCAGAGGTTTACAGAGGGAAAAGTTTATAAAAAGATAAAGAGGAAAGAACAGGAGTAGGTGTAGAGATCCTCAGACTAGCGTCAGCCTGACACTTGTAAGAGAGGCAGGGAAGCGTCAGCCGGGCTTAAGGAAAACCATATTGACAGTGACCTTGTGTATTCAACCAGAGGCTGGAAGCAGCTGAGGGAAGTCTGGCCTTTGTGTAAGGGTACAGCCTCCAGAGAAACCATGACTGGAGCGTGCTCCTCCAAGCAGACTCTCCTGAAAGGCAAGCTGGGTGGAGTGGGGCAGCTGGTGGCTGCGGCTGCCACATTCACCCTATCGCACGGTCTACCTTCCTAGCATGAGGAGAGAAAAGTAGCACGTTGGTGTCTTTTTTGCATTTCTCTTAATATGAGTGAGGTTAAGAATCATATATTTAAGAGCTATTTGTATTTTTTTCTCTATAAATTGAATATACATTTTTTTAAAAAAATTAAAACCTTTAAATTAGCTAGATAACAGTGTCACAATACATTATTCTTAAGGTAAGAATCCATTTGGTAAGCGAATTATAAATTTTGTTCTTTTCCTGTTAATTGATTATTTTCATAATTTCTGTCAGCCATTTCTACAGAGCTCATAGTAAAGAAGCAAAAAGCCAGGTGCAAGGGTGTCGCCTGCAGGCCCAGCTACTCAGAGGGCAGAGGTGGGAGGCTCACTTGAGCCCAGGAGTTCAAGGCCATCTTAGGGCAATGTAGTCCCCCAAAAATAAAAAATAATAAATGTACCTTTGAGAGTTTGATGTAGGTAGAAATAATTAGAAAAAATTCTTTTTATTGGTTATCTTAATTAATAATTATATATACAATGCTCTTTTTGGAAAAATAATGATATTTTTCAAAATTTTACCAGATATGCTGATGCATGCTTATTATCCCCAGTGCTTGGGAGGCTGAGGTAGGAGGATCACAAATTTGAGGCCAGCCTGGGCAACATAGTGAGACCCTGAAAAAAAATTCAGAAATTTCTGGTAAAATTACTGAAAAGTTATTTTACTTCTGTTATTTAGTATTATCACTCATAAGACTTCTTATAGTCCAGTGTAGTTGTATTACATTTATGCCTTTTTTTTTAAAATAGGGGACAGTGAGAAAGAGAGAGAAGAAGCAATCTTTATTTTTTCATATGACTTTCATTCCTGGGACACTTCGTTGTGTTTGTGGTGCTGGGGTTTGAACCTGCGTATTTGCGCATGCCAGGCAAGCACTGTAACCACCAAGCTACCACTCCAGCCCCAGTGCCTTTCTTATTAGCACATGCAATTTTCATATAGTTTTATGCTTATATTGGGAAGCTGCATCCTTTTACTCTGTATTTTTACTTAGTGGAGTTTTATACTTAACGCAAGTGAATTTTGGATTCTTGTCTTGTGTCTATCCTCATTTGGATAAATGAAAAAGCCACTTTCTGCTACATTTTTCAGTTTTTACATTTACTTCAAATACTTTATAAAGCATGCCCATCCTCAGCCTATATTTTTTATTTACTTGGAAGATGATTTTAAATTGCTAACATAATTTATTTTCTTTCTACCAGACTAGAAACATACTTATTTAAAAGGTTTTCCGTTTTGAAAACTTTGTCTCTTTCTAAGGTTATGCTAATCTTTTGTTTTTGAAGGTGCCCAGCTGTTGTTCAGACCACTGTTAAATAAATATGAGAAAGAAACACTAGAACATCACAATTTGTATCTTGTTGGTGCCTCCCAGATTAGACTATTGCTGGGGGCAGAAGCAGTGGGGTTGGTGAAAGAGTGCAACGATAACACCATGAGAGCCTTCACGTACGGAACGCGACAGAACTTCAAAGGTTTTGATGGTAAGTCCCGCAAATTTTGTTTTGGTCAGAATCCACTTATTGCAAGGAAGTTTTGATGAATAGATTAGAGATCAGTAAAGTTTTCTAGTAAAGGACCATATTAGTAAATAATTTAGGTTTTGTGGGCCTTGTCTCTGCTGTGGTTATTCAATACTGCCATGGTAGATCGGAGAAGCAGCCTTAGACCCTAAGTAAATGAACAGATGAGACTATTTTCCAACAGAATTTATTTGTAAAACCAAGGCAGGCCAGAGTTGGCTCATAGGCCATACTTTGCCACCCCTGCAGTAGAGAGCACCCCTGGAATAGAAGGACATGTGTAACTTCTTTGCATTATTCTTGCTAGTTTTCATAATGATGAATATTCACTGGCTTGATACAGAAAAATCCTATAAGAAACACCGTAGTAGTCCAGTATCCTAGAAATTTGAAGTTTTTGGCTCCTACTGAATCTGGTGGGTATGTCCTGACCTTCTGGAGAAAAGGAAATGTTTTATGGAAAGAAGTGGAAAGTCAGGGTAGCTGTATCAGGAGGGGTGTTTGGCTTCAGAATCAAGCTGGTCCCTTCCAGAGCTTGCAGTTAGAAGACGTGATTCGATTTCTTCAGAGTAATTCACTCCAGGTTTTATACCTAGTGACTTAATGAACGAGGTGAAGTTTACCTCATTTAAGAAGTCACCTGTCGAATTTTCCCAAAAGATTTAGAATCAATATATTATAGCGATGTGGCTTCATCAATGTTTATAGCAGCTCAATTTACTATAGCTAGATTATGGAACCAACCCAGATGCCCCTCACTTGATGAGTGGATACAAAAGCTTTGGTTCATATATACTATGGAATACTACTCGGCCATCAGAGAGGACGATATTATAGCTTTTGAAATCAAATGGATGGAGATGGACAGAATTATGTTTAGTGAAGTCTCCCAAGCTCAGAGACTAAAGGGCCGAATGGTTTCTCTCATCTGTTGATATTAGAATTTATGTGAAGCAGTAGGACAGACGGCTGACCTAACAAAACCTCAAATTGAATGACTTTCAGTGCAACAGGGGGAAAGCTCCCTAGGATACTTGGAGGTGTAGGGAAGGGGATGGGGAGGAGGGAGGGTATATGAAGAACTCATAGGAGTCTGGTGATGGGGAAGATGGGAGAACCATCCCAGAAGCCGATGTTATTCCTACACTAGATACCCATTTAACACATGAGTTCTTCTGGGGGAAACTGCAACAGATGAAACCCATAGTAGTTTATCTATGCGTTGGCATGACCCCTGGATAACAAAGTTTATACACATTGATTGCTACTGTTTTGACAATGTTTCCCCCTCATCTGTATCCTGTATCGCTATATACTTCTAATAAATTTGAAAAAAAAAAGAAAAAAAAAAGAAGTAGTCACCTGTCAAAAAGCAACTCTGTTTTCTTATCAGAATTGGTTCTCTCCTTTATGTTTGTCTCCAAAATGGAATGAAATGGGTTTTAGAGTTTGAAGGAAGAGGTTTTCCCATTTGAGCATCTCTGATTAAAAATACTGTTAGAATCCAAGAACACATTGTCTTCTGCTGAGATCAAGCAAGTGTACACTGTTTGAATGTTTGTAACATACTACATAATAGCTATTAAAATGATTGAAGAATTGTACTGTGAGAAAGCATAATCAAATGTTTTTATTCTTATAAAATATCTAAGGAGCTTTATGTTCTATTTAATTTACCAACTTTATACTTTGATTACTCTTTATGTTAATTGTTGTTGTTTATATCATTATAATCTCAAGTAACTGGAATATTATTACTTTATCTTGATTGTTACTGAGAAAATATATTTTTGTTTTATTTTAGATAACAGTGATGATTTCCTTACAATGGCAGAATGTCAATTCATTATCAAACATGAACTTGAAAATCTTAGAGCAAGAGATGAAAAAATGATCCCTGGTTACCCCCAGGCAAAGTTGTATCCAGGAAAATCATTGTGTAAGTCATTATAGCAACCAGTTTCATGACTATCCATTCTAATGCACTTATTTTTATAGCATACTTAAGCAGCAATTACAGAGGCTTTAGTTTTTTCCTTATACTGAATAACGTCACTTTACCATGACTTATTTTTTCATGAACATATATTTTGCCCTTTGAGCCTCATTATGTTGTTCCTTTAAAATCATTGTATTTGTTCTGTGTGGTTCACTACTTCTTTTTTATCCAGGAGTTGTAGCATATAGTTAGCTTAACATTCAGTGTGCACACATACACATATTTCTCCGTTAAAATCTGCAAAGTTTATTTTATGCCCAAACATTGTATTACAATGAAAGTCTGTGGAGAAAGGTAAAAATTGAGACATGGTCCTTTCCTGGAACACTCTTCCCATCCCATCTGATCTCACTGGCTGTGAACATATGCTTAAGGAGATCTACAAAGTGACATAGTACCTGAATGCATTGGCAATTGGCAATGCATTTATATAATTCCATTTTAATGAAAATACTAATAGTTTGCAGAATGGAAGAATTGACTGCAATGTGTTTTAAGTTTGCATCAAGCTTAGATAATGGCAAGGCCTTAGAGCATCTTTGCCGTTTAAAACACAGCTTTGGGGTTCCCTGGTTTGGTTCTACCTTTCAGCCTTCACCAGGAGACGGATCCCCAGGATCCATAATCACATTTCCCTAGTTATGCATCTTAAAGCTTGATTGCTCAACCAAGAGCCAATCAAAGTCCACCTGTTTTCTTGCCATTATCTGTCTTAAGTTTCTTTAATAAAGCTGCTCCTCTCTCTCTCTCTCTCTCTCTTTTTCCTCATGAAATTTACTTGCTGAATAGACTGGGCCTTTGTTTCAGATTATGGATATGCTGACTATATCCTCATTGTTCCTCTTTCCTCTGTATTTCCTGTAAACTGGAAAATTTTGGCAAATTTATAAGTAATTCTGCATCTTTTCTAGTCTTCCTGGTTTCCTCACACATGGTGGGTGATAGAAGGACTTCTGAGATTTTTCTAATCTCCCTAGCTTCTTTTCCTATGGTGGGGATTTTTTTCTTGCTTCCAAATTTGAACCTTTCTTTTTGAATTTGGAGTATTAGGATAATTTGTTTATTTTCACTTTTACTAACAGAAAAAAATTTTCCCCCTAAAGTAACATGAAATATTTATTCTAGTGTATTTTTTCTTTTTCTTTCTTTCTTTTTTTGGTACCAGAGATTGAACCTAGGGACACTTAACCACTGAGACACACCCTTAGCCCATTTATTCTTATTATTTTTAAAAAATTTTGAGACAGAGTCTTGCTAAGTTGCTTTGGGCTCACTAAATTGCTGAGTCTGGATTTGAATTTGCAACCTTCCTGCCACAGCCTCCCGAGCTGCTGGGATTACAGGCATGCTCCATTATGCCTGGCTGTTCTAGTGAGAGTCTAGTCTGTGTTGTGGACATTCAAATGATTCTTTTTAATTCATATCACACATAGCAGGAAAATACACAAACATTTTGCAATTTTCACATGTATTTTTTCCCAGGGAAAAATTAAAAAATAAGATATGTGGGAAGGGACTTGGATCATGGCATAAGTGTTGATTTCTTCTTGTCTAAATTTTTGGACTGTTTGAAATTTTGGTAAGTGTCTCTTCTTTTCCATGCTCCAGATCTCCCTTTCTTTTCTTTAATTATATATCCTCAGGGAAATATTGTTCAAGAGAACACATGTTCAAACAAACAGGAAGTATAGCATACATACCATTTTGGACCTTACTCTTTAACAATATGTGTTGGTTCTTCTAGATTACCACTTCAAGTTAACTTATTCCTTTGCTGGTATTCCATTCTATGAACCTCATCATATTGATCAATATCTATTTTGTTCTTTCAGTTTTTTTCATTATAGATGATATAGGAAAATTTTCATAAGTGAAATTGTTAGATTAAAGGTTAGATTAAAGGTGTTAATAGGACATTAGTTTTTAACTTTAGATATTTTTTATCAGGTTTAGAAACAATCTATTTCTTCTACTTTATTAAGAATTTTTGTGTGTGGCCATGTTTTATACAGTGCTTTTCCAGCATCTATGCAGATCATTATAGTTTTTATTTTTGACATTATCAATATGGTAAATTGATGTTAATAGAAGTTCTAACATTAAATTATTCTTGTATTCCCATAATGAATTCTATTTGCTTGTTGAGTATTATTTACTTTCCTACTAAGTTCCATTACTATTTTATTATTTTTCCATCAATGTTCATATGACATGAGTATTTTTGTTTCTCTATTATTGTATTTCTGACAGTTTATTACATGTACGTAATTTTGTTTTTTATTTCTTGTATCCCTTATACTTTGTTTTTGCTTGCATTTTCTTGATCTTTTATAGCCCTAGAGATTCCCATAACTATGGAATTTCTTTGTGTTTCTACCAAATTGCTCTTCCTATTTTTTTTTTTTTTACTTTTGTAAGCTTTGTGGATATTTTATTGGCTACATATTTCTGATAGATTTTCATTGTAGATTACACCTTTTGTAGTCATCAAGTATTATTCTTCATCTTGTTCAATGTTTTGTTGTTATTGAGTTCAGCTTTTTCTTATGGTTCTTGCTTTATTTTCGTTTGCATCTGCTAGAATTTGTTTTTTACCCATCCTTTTATTTTTAGCTCCTCTGAAGGCTGATTTAAGTAGATCTCTCATATTAGAATGTAGTTGGATTTTGTTTGCCTTCTAATCTGAGGATTATTATTTTTTTAACTAAATGATTTTTTGTTTGTTTTTGTGGTGCTGTGATGAAATCCAGAGCCTGGCACATGCTAGGCAAGTGCTCTACCACTGAACTATACCCGTATACTATTTAAATAAATGATCTATTTTGTGTTGGGTTATCTTATTTGATGTTACATTTGCTGTTGAAATAGCTTCTTTTTGTAATTTAAAAAAATATTTTGCTATCTGGGGTGTATCATCTGTTGCCCCATTTCAATGGAACAGACTAAGAAATATATTTTTTTAAGTCATGAATTTATATTAATATATTCAATTCAAATTTAACATTATAGAATTTTACTTAGTTTATTTGGTTTTATATTTGCATCTCTTTCCACTTACTTTGAAAGTCTTTTTTTTTTTAATTCATTCATTCAAGATAGTCTTACATTTAGGAGGGAATCATTTTCATACAATTATGAACAAATGCATAATGCCAGAGTAATCCAAGGCCGATGCCATTCCGGGTTTCCCCCCTTTGGATTCCCCCCGATCCCATGTTTCCCCCTACTTTACCCCGAGTTAGTTGGGCTTCTCATGGAAGTTGAAGGTTCCCTACTGGGTAGATACCCTCATACTCCCTCCCTCCAGCAGCCTTGATATCCCTCTTATTCCGTTCCCCCCTCCCTGTCACTCTCCTTTCATCCCCCAGTGTCCTAGGCAAGGTTCTCCCTGCTTGTGTAAAAAATTCACCTATGCTGAGGCTATTATCAGCTTAGGGCAACTATTAGTCTGTTTCCAATTGTATTCTAGCTCCCATATATGAAGAAAACATTTGGCCTTTGAGTATCTGATTTTTGGGATATTTCACTTAGCATAATTTTTTCCATCTGCATCCATTTGCCAAATAATAACAGAGTAGAATATATATATATATGTGTGTGTATATATATATATATGTATATATATATATATATGTATATATATATACACACACATATATATATATATATCAATCACAGTTTTTGAATTCTCTTGTCCAGTGAGGAGCATCTGGGTTGGTTTCATCATCTACCTATAGTAAATTGAGCTGCTAAAACCTTGATGAATCTATTTCTCTGTAATATGCCAAATCTAGCTCTTTTGGGGAAATACTCAGAGGTGGGATAGCTGTGTTATAAGGTGGTTCCAGCCCCAGTTTTTTGAGGAGTCTCCACACTGCTTTCCAGAGTGGCTGTACCAGTTTGCAGTTCTACCAACAATGTGACAGCATTTCTCTCTTCCCACAACCCCTCCAGCATTTGTCATTGTTCATATTCTTCATTTTTGCCACTCTGACAGGAGTGAGGTGGAATCTCAGTGAAGTTTTGATTTGCATTTCCCTGATTGCTAGTGATGTAGAGCATTTTCTCATATGTTTATGGTCTCTTTTGGACTTCCTCCATTGAAAAATTTCTATTTAGCTCTCTAGCCCATTTATTGATTGGATTATTTGTGGTTCTGGTGTTCAGTTTTTGGAGTTATCTGTATATTCTGGATATTAGCCCTCTGTCCGAGGTGTAGCAGGTAAAGATTTTCTCCCATTCTGTAGGATCTGTCTTGATACTCTTGACTAATTCTTTAGCTGTGCAAAAGCTTTTTATTTTTTATTTTTTTTAAAGAGAGGGTCAGTGAGAGAGACAGAGAAAGAGAGAAACAGCTTTATTTAGTTTTTCACATGGCCTTAGTTGCTCCAACACTCAGTTGTGTACGTGGTGCTGGGGTTTGAATCCGGGTCCTCGTGCTTGCCAGGCAAGCGCCGAAACCGCTGAGCCACCACTCCAGCCCATGCAAAAGCTTTTTATTTTAATTGCATCGTATTGATTTATTCTTGACTTTACTGCTTGTGCATGGAGTCTTGTTAAGGAAGGCAGTGCTGACCCCTGTCATGTAGTGATGATCCTACTTCTTTTTCAAGCAATTGTAAAGTTGCTGGTTTAATATCCAGATCTTTGACCCATTTTGATTTAATTTTTGTGAAAAATTAAATTGGGTGAAAGGTAAGGATACAAAATGTCTACATATTAAGGATGTCTACATATGGCCATCCAATTTGTCCAACACCATTTGTTCAAAATGCTGTTTTTCTTCCACACTATGGTTTTGCCCCCTTTATCAAATATCAGATAGTTAAAGGTATGGGGTTTGTCTCAGAATCCTCTATTCTATTCCATTGGTTTTCAGTTCTGTTTGGATACCAATACCGTGCTGTCTTTGTTACTATAGCCCTATAGTATAATTTTAGGTCAGGAATTGAGATACTACCTGTTTCCTCCTCCTTGCTGAGTAATGTTTTGGCTATTCTGGGTCTTCTGTTATTCCATACGAACTTGAGGATTCCTTTTTCTATATCCATGAAGAATGACATTGGTATCTTGATGGGGATTGAATTAAATCTGTATAGGGCTTTGGGTAGAATGGTCATTTTTATTATATTGATTCTGCCTAACCGTGAACATGGAATGTTTTTCCATCTACTCAGATCTTCTGCAATTTCTTTTTTTAAAGTTCAATAGTTTTTGTTGTAGAGGTCCTTAACATCCTTTGTAAGATTTATGCCCAAGTATTTTTTTTTTTTTGAGGAAATGGTAAATGGGACAGATTTCTTGATTTCTTCTTCCACGGACTTGTTGCTCGCATATAGGAAAGCTAATGATTTATTGGTGTTGATCTTATTATAGCTAGCCACTTTGCTGAAATCGTTTATAAGTTCTAGAAGTCTTCTTGTCAAGCTTATTGCATCTTCTAGGTATAGCATCATGTCATCAGCAAATAGAGACATCTTGACTTCCTCTTTTCCTATTTGAATTCCTTTGGTTTCTTTCTCTTGTCTGTTAGCTTTAACTAGGATTTCAAGGACTATATTGAATAAGAGTGATGAAAGCAGACATCCTTGTCGTTTTCCTGAATTCAGTGGAAATGCTTTCAGTCTTTCTCCATTAAGCATAATGTTGGCTATGGGTCTGTCATAGATGGCTCTTACAAAATTAAAGTATCTTCCTTTGATCCCTGTCTTCTCCGAGTTTTGAGCATAAATGACTGCCTTTTCTGCATCAATTGAGATGATTATATGATTTTTATTTTTAATTCTGTTTAAGTGGTAAAGTACATTTATTGATTTGCGTATGTTGAACCAGCCCTGCATTCCTGGGACAAAGCCCACTTGATCATAATGTATTATATTTTTAATGTGTTTTTGGATCTGGATAGCTAGAATTTTATTAAGGATTTTAGTGTCTATGTTCATCAGGGAAATTGGTCTGTAGTTTTCTTTATGTGCCTTTGTTGGGTTTTGGTATCAATTATATTTGCTGTATAAAAAGTGTTTGGGAGTGTTCCAGCCCTTTCAATTTCATGGAAAAGCTTGTAGAGGATTGGTGTTAATTCTTCTGTAAGGTCTGGTAGAATTCTCCCATGAATCCATCAGATCCTGGCTTTTCTTTTTGGAAGGCCTTTGACTGCTGTTTCAATTTCGCTACAATTTGGGATTGTCGTATGTGCCCAGATATTTTTCCATGTCTTCCAGATTATCAAATTTGAAAGAGTATATTTTTCACAATAACTTCTGATAATCTTCTGGATTTTGGTTGAGTCAGTGGTGATATCTCGTTTTTGTCTGATTTTGTTGATTTGCTTCACTTCATTTTTCCTTTTGGTGAGGTTGGCAAAGGGTCTGTCGATCTTATTTAATTTTCCAAGAACCAATTCTTTGTTTTGTTAATAATTTGTGTTGTTTTTTTATTCTCAAGTTCATTGATTTCAGCTCTGGTCTTAGTTATTTCCTGTCTTCTATTAGGTTTGGGATTGGATTGTTCCTCTTTTTACAGGGATTTGAGTTGGTGCATAAGACTATTTATTTGCGCTCTTTCTTGATTTTTGATGAAGGGACTCAGTGCTATAAATTTACCTCTTAAGAATACTTTCATACTATCCCAGAGATTTTGATACATTGTTTCATCATTCTCATTCTTTTCCAAGAAGTTCTTGATTTCTTTCTCATTACCTTTTTTATCCATTCTTCATTTAAGAGGGTATTATTCAATTCCAAGTATTTGAGTAGTTTCTATTGTTTTTCTGGTTATTAATTGCTAAGATCATAGCATTGTGATCTGACAGGATACATGGGACTATATAAACTTTTTTGTATTTGTTAAGGTTATCTCTGTGGAGTAGGATGTGTTCTCTTTTGGAGAAGGATCTGTGATCTGTTGAGAAGAAGGTAAACTCAGTTGATTTAGGTTGGAATATTCTGTAAATGTCTATTAAGTTCAGTTGAATTAATAGAGTTGTTTAGATTAGGGATATCTGTGTTGATTTTTTTGCTTTGATGATCTGTCTGTTGTTGATAGTGGTATATTGAAGTCTCCCGGTATTATTATTATTATTTTTATTAGATGAAGATGGAGATACCATTGAGGGGGTAATCATTGTCAAACAGTCAAGAACAAATATATATATACGTAGTTATCCAAGGCTGATGTCATGTCATGGATGCCCGCCTTGGGTTCCCCTTGATTCTGTTTCCCCCAGAAGAACCCCTGAGTTAAATGGATATCTTGTGGAGGTCAGACATCACCTTCTGAGCTGATTCCCCCATATTCCTACCCTCCCCCTACCCTGTTCCCCACCCTACGCCTCCAGGTATCCTAGGCAATCATCCCCCGTTTCCGTAAAAATTCATACAATTTGAGATTATTATTAGCTTAGCCATCTAACATACTGTTTCCAGATGTATTCTAGTTTCCAAATATGAGAGAAAACATTTGGCCCTTGAGTCTCTGAGATTGGGATACTTTACTTAGCATAATTCTTTCCATCTCCATCCATTTGGTTTCAAAAACTATAATATTGACTTCTCTAATGGCCAACTAGTATTCCATTGTATATATGTACCAAAGTTTTTGTATCCATTCATCAAGTGAGGGGCATCTGGGTTGGTTCCATAGTCTAGCTATAGTAAATTGAGCTGCTATAAACATTGATGAAGCCACATCTCTATAATATGCTGATTCTAACTCTTTTTGGAAAATACCCAGGAGTGGGATAGCTGGGTCATAAAGTGGTTCCAGCCCTAATTTTTTGAGGAGCCTCCACACTGCTTTCCATAGTGGCTGAACCAGTTTGCAGTCCCACCAGCAGTGTGACAGTGTTCCTCTTTTCCCACAGCCCCTCCAGCATCTGTTGTTGTTCATATTTGTAATTTTTTGCCACTCTAGCAGGAGTGAGGTGGAATCTCATTGAAGTTTTGATTTGCATTTCCCTTATAGCTAATGATGTAGAGCATTTTCTCATATTTATGGGCTTTCTGGACTTCCTCTGGTGAGAAGTTTCTTTTTAGATCCACAGCCTATTTATTGATTGGATTATTTGTGATGTTGGTGTTTAGCTTTTTTAGTTCGTTGTGTATTCTGGATATTAGTCCTTTGTCCGAGGTGTAGTAGGCAAAGATTTTCTCCCATTCTGTAGGTTCTCTCTTGATACTCTTGACTATATCTTTAGCTGTGCAAGAGCTTTTTAGTTTAATTGCATCCCATTCATTTAGTCTTGACTTTACAGCTTGAGCCATGGAGTTTTGTTAAGGAAGGTGCTGCCAACTCCTATATCCTATAAGTTTAAAGTTGCTGGTTTAATATCCAGATCTTTGACCCATTTTGATTTAATTTTTGTGCAGGGTGAAAGTTAAGGATCCAGTTTCAGTTGTCTACATATGGCTGACCAATTTGTCCAACACCATTTGTTGAACAGGCTATCTTTCTTCCACACTATGTTTTTGCCCCTTTTATCAAATATCAAATAGTTGAAGATATGGGGGTTTGTCTCAGAATCTTCTATTCTATTCCACTGGTCTTCAGTTCTGTTTTTATACCAATACCATGCTGTTTTTACTACTACGGCCCTATAGTATAATTTCAGGTCAGGGATTGAGATACCCCTTACTTCTTCCCTCCTGCAGAGTAATGTTTCGGCTATTCTGGGTCTTCTATTATTCCATACAAACTTGAGAATTGCTTTTTCTATATCTGTGAAGAATGTCATTGGTATCTTGGTGGTGATTGGATTAAATCTGTATAGGGCTTTGGGTAGAATGGCCATCTTTATTATATTGATTCTGCCTAACCATGAGCATGGAATGTTTTTCCATCTCTCAAGTCTTCTGTAATTTCTATTTTTAGTATTTGATTGTTTTCATTGTTGAGGTCCTTAATATTCTTAGTAAGGTTAATGCCCAAGTATTTCATTTTTTTGGAGGAAATGGTAAATGGGAGAGATTTCCTGATTTCTTCTTCTGCGGATTTGTTGCTGGAGTAAAGGAATGCTAGTGACTTACTGGTGTTGATCTTGTAGCCAGCCACTTTGCTGAAATCGCCTATAAGCTCTAGGAGTTTTCTGGCTGAGGTTATTGGGTCTTCTGGGTATATAGCATCATGTCATCAACAAATAGAAGATAACTTAACTTCCTCTTTTCCTATACGAATTCCTTTGATTTCCTTGTCTTGCCTGATAGCTGTGGCAAGGGTTTCAAGGACTATATTGAACAAGAGTGGGGAAGGGGAAAGTGGACATTCTTGTCTTGTTCCTGAATTCAGTGTAAATGCTTTCAGTTTTTCTCCATTGAGGATAATATTGGCTATGGGTCTGTCATAAATGGATCTGACATGGTAAGTATCTACCCTTGATCCCTATCTTCTCCAGAGTTTTGAGCATATAGTGTTGTTGAATTTATCAAATGCCTTCTGTGCATCAATTGATATGATTGTATGATTTTTGTTTTTAATTCTGTTTATGTAGTGAATTACATTTATTGATTTGCGTATGTTGAACCAGCCTTGTTTTCTTATCTTTTCAATGCGCTTTTGTATCCGATTAGCTAGAATTGTATTAAGGATTTTTGCATCTGTGTTCATTAGGGAAATTGGTCTGTAGTTTTCTTTTATTGACATCTCTTTGTTGGATTTTGGTATCAGTGTAATATTTGCTTCATAAAAACTGTTTGGGAGTGTTCCCACTCTGTCAGTTTCCTGGAAGAGCTTGTAGAGGATCGGTGTTAGCTCTTCTGTGAAGGCTTGGTAGAATTCTGCTGTATATCCATCTGGTCCTGGGCTTTTCTTTTTTGGAAGAGCTTTGATTGCAGTTTTGATTTCACTGTCTGTGATAGGTTGGTTTAGATTTTCAATGTTCTCCTGTGTTAAAGAGGGAATGTTGTAAGTGTCCAACAACTTGTCCATGTCCTCCAGATTATCAAACTTGGCAGAGTATAAATTTTCAAAATAGGTTCTGATAATCTTCTGGATTTTGCTTGAGTCTGTGGTGATATCCCCGTTTTCGTCTTTAATTTTGTTGACTTGCTTTATTTCATTCTTCCTTTTAGTGAGGTTGGCAAGGGGGTCTGTCAATCTTGTTTATTTTTACAAGGAACCAACTCTTTGTTTTGTTAATAATTTGTATTTTTTTTTGTTCTCAATTTTCTTGATTTCAGCTTGATTTTAATTATTTCCTGTCTTCTATTAGCTTTGGGTTTGGATTGTTCCTCTTTTTGCAGAGGTTTGAGTTGTAACATAAGGCTATTTATCTGGGCTCTTTCCAGATTTTTGATGTATGCACTCAATGCTATAAATTTACCTCTTAAGAATGCCTTCATACTGTCCCAGAGATTTCAGTATGTTGTTTCCTCATTCTCATTCATCTCTAAGAACTTCTTGATTTCTGCTCTCATTGCCTCTTTTATCCATCCTTTGTTTAAGAGGGAATTATTCAATTTCCAAGTATTTGAGTAGTTTCTGTTGTTTTTCTTGTTGTTGGTTGCTAAGATCATAGCATTATGATCTGACAGAATACATGGGATTATATCCACTTTTTTTGTATTTGTTAAGATTACTTTGGTGAACTAGGATGTAGTCTATTTTGGAGAAGGATCCATGAGCCTCTGAGAAGAAGGTAAATTCAGCTGTCTTAGGATGGAATATTTTGTAGATGTCTGTTAAGCCCGATTGATTAATAGAGTTGTTCAGATTGGAGATATCTTTATTGATTTTTTGTTTTGATGATCTGTCTAGTGTTGATAGTGGTGTGTTGAAGTCCCCCAGTATTATTGTGTTGAGATTGATGAGGGGATTAATGTCCTTAAGTATTTTTTCCATATATTTGGGGGGGTTGTAATTGGGGGCATAAATGTTAATTATCATTATATCTTCTTCATGAACTGTCTCTTTTAGTATGATAAAGTGACCCTTTTTGTCCTTCTGACTAGTTTTAGCTGGAAATTAATTTTATAAGAAATTAGGATTGCCATGCCAGCTTGCTTTTTTGGGCTGCAGGCCTAGTAGACATTCTTCCAACCTTTCACTTTCAGTCTGTGTCTACTTTTGAGTGTTAAGTATGTCTCCTGTAGAGAACATATTGTTGGATTTTGTTTTTTGATTCAGTGGGCCAGCCTGTGTCTTTTAATTGGTGCATTGAGACCATTCACGTTCAGAGTTAGAATAGATATGGGAGGCTGAGTCTCAGACTTTGTGACTATTACAGAGTTTTGAGTCATCTTGGAAGTCATTTTGTGTAAAATGTGGTTATTGACTTGCCCTTGTTTAAGGATTTAGGGTATCATTCATTTTCTTCTGAATGAAGAATATCCTTGAGAATATTCTGTAGTGCAGGATTTGTGTTCATGTATCTTGCTAACTTGAGTTTGTCATTGAAGTATTTAATTTCCCCATCACATTTAAAGCTTAGTTTTGCAGGGCATATTATCTTTGGCTGGAAATTACTATTTTTCAAAGCTTGATAGATATTGTTCCAAGCTCTTCTGGCTTTCATTGTTTGATCTGAAAAATCCATGGTGATCCGAATTGATTTGCTTCTGAATGTGATTTGGGGCTTTTCTGTAGCTGCTTTT
Source organism: Aplodontia rufa (assembly GCA_004027875.1). NCBI lineage: Eukaryota > Metazoa > Chordata > Mammalia > Rodentia > Aplodontiidae > Aplodontia > Aplodontia rufa. The sequence continues at coordinate 20,447 of PVKS010011286.1, forward strand.
AGAATTCTCTCTTTAATTTCTTTGTTATTCATTTTGTATATGATATGTCTTAGTGAGTTTCTCATTTGATTAGGCCTTTTTGGTGTTTAAGCATCTTGGATGTGATATTCCGGATCAATTGTAAGGTGAGGGAAGTTCTTGCTTAGATTTTGCTTAAAAGGATTCTTAATGCCTCTTGTTTGCTGTTTGGAGTTTTCATCCAGGCCAATGACTGAGGTTATTTCTTCTCATCTCATCAAATATTATTTGGAAGTTCTGGTCATGTGTTGTAAGTTTCTTATGTTGTCTATCCTCTTTGAACTCAACATTGCTTAGCCTATCTTCATCATCCGATGTACATTCTTCAAGAGCTGAAGTTCTATTTTCAGTGAAGTTTACGCTGGTGTTAGTATCTTCCAGTGAAGATTTGATTTGGTTAACCATGTTTTTCAATTCTGGTAGTTCTGCTACGTCTCTTTTCAGGATGTCTGATTGTTTGTAGAGCTGATCTTTCATCTCATGGAATTGCTCCCTTATTTCCTTATAAAAGTTGTCTCTCATCTCTTGAAATTGTTCTCTGATCTCTTTCCTTAATTCTTCTTTCAACTCTTTGACTGAGTTACTAATCATAATGTTGATACACTATCTTTGGTTTTCATCTAGGGCCCCGGCTATGGGGTCCTTGGGTGGAGAGCTGTGAGGTTGAGAAGGTGAGTTATTTCCCCTTTTCCTCATTTTCAGAAACAAAGGGTGTGTCTTGGAGTTCATCCTAATTGCTCTTGTAGGGGTAATTGGAGCTTCTTATGGTTTTGCTTCGTTGTGATGGGAAGCTAGTTGGGCAACTCAGACCTATAGGTGCCAGACCAATCTGTGAGAACTTGAGAGCCTGTAGGTGCAGGTACTAGACAGTTTCAACTAGAACAGTTATGATGATGACTAGCACCTATAGTAGCAGTTTTCTTTGAGAGAGCTCTCACAATATATTATGATAGCAAGAAGTACCTGTTTTGAAGAACGTCTGTTTCTTCAGATAGCAGGGCCTCTGTAAGTGGGGAGAAGAAATGGCTAGGAAGTCAAGGAGGTGAAATGGGGAGGTAAGTTACAACACCTGACTTAGAATAAAGGGGAATAAGGGATTGGGGGGAGTAGGTTATTCAATTAGGAATAAGGAAAACCTAGAAATGGGGTACAGGTGGGGTAAAGACTTTGGGTGAGGATGAGAGAAAACCACATATATTTAGGAATTGCCAGAGAACAAGGGAAAAAGAGGTTAGTATGGGGTGTAGTTCTCTTCGCCCACAGGAGACTGAGGGCTGTTTTGCTATCATGAAGTGTTTTCCTGGTTGGATCCCAATGCTATAGAGACAGCAGTCGGGTTCAAGAAAACAGAGACAGTAGGGCCCAATCACCAATACGTACACATGGATGAATAGTTGTATCCACCAACACCAAATTCAGTATTAACTATAAAGCAAAAAAGGATTAAAAAAGGATTTAAAAAAAACCAAAACAGGAAAAAACAAAAACGATAATAAGTTAGAAGTTGAACAAATTAAAAATATTATACTCCAGTAGGATCCCAGTTTAAAAAAAAGCAAACCAAGAGGCAAACAAAAAACAGAACTAATTGAGGAAGTTCTGATTGTTTGCCCTCTAGGTCAGTGAGCATGTACCGTGGGGGGATGTGTTCAAATCTGCCATCTAGCTGGGGATTCTTAACAGTTGAGCTTGTCAGGGGAGATCCAGTTTGGTTTTCTCCGGTGACCTGGTTTTTCCTAGAGGATCTCCTCAAAATTTTCTGTTGCAGAGGGGTTACAAGATCCTGCCCTCTCCCACTTCTTGTGAGGATAGATTTCAGCACCCCATGAGCTTCATTCCTGGGCTGATTATTTTCTGCCTGTCCACCACACTCCAGAATTTCTTGAGCCAGGGGCTCAGACGCTGTACACAGTCTAGTTGATCCTGGTGAAGTTGTATGGGGCTCTGGTTGCTACAAGGAGAGTGGCCAGACTGAAACTCGCTTTCCTGGAATCATTGCTGTCCCACTCTGGGTGTCTTATGATCTTCAGAAGCCCCAAGAACTGCTCTGTTTTGTTTGACAGAAACCCGGCAAGGAAAAACATGTGTGAGGGTCCAGGTTGTGCCAGTGTTTATGTGGTGCTCAATTGCAAGCACTAGGGAGTGCCCACCTGAAGAGTTCAGTACCTATGGAGCCTTGGCTATGCACAGGGCTCAGATGCTAAGGGAGAGCCCAAGCTGCTCCTTTTGATCAAAGGTTCCTGAGGCTAATGTCAGACCTTGCTTTGTTAGAGAGTTACGGGCAGCTTTTGGGGAGTCTGAGGCAAGCAGTCCCCTTGAGAGGGATGTGCCCTACTGCACTGAGATCCGTTCACCAGCTCCTCCTATTGGGCCTGTAAGGGGGTAGCCAGGAGGTCACCATCTGAAAGATTTACGAGCTGTAGAGGGGATTCACAGTTCCACACAGCCCCCTGGGCGGATGTCCAGGTCCTGGGGCAGTAAATTCTGTTTTTCTGACCATGGAGACTGAGGCCCCCAAGTACGTGCTTATACGATGGATCTAGTTTCACTGTGAGCATCCAGCCCCACTCTTGCAATGGCGGATGGAGCCGACCAGCTGCAATGCACCCATAGCAGTAGGTTCGCTGTTGTGAGCAATTAAGTTAAAGGGCTTGAGACTTAGCTCTTACAAACTGTAAGCATGGTGGAAAGGTGTTGTCTGCCGTGACTGAGTTAGGGTTCTTGTGCTGTTTCCTCGCCTCCCCTGGCTGTGGAGCCGGCAGCAACTGTTGCTGGAGAGGAGAATCCCAGCACCACACAGCCCACTGGGTAAAGGCCAGGTCATGGGGCTGTAGATTCTCTTTTTCTGACCTTGGAGACTGAGGCCCCAAGTCTGTGCTTAAACTATGGGTCCGGCTTCACTTTTGCTGAGTGAGCATCCAGCCCCACCCTCAGGGAAACCTCAAAATGGCAGGTGGCAGTGGCTGGCTGCATTGTGGCTGTAGGTTCACTATTGCGAGTGATTAATTCCCAGAGCCATAGAATCAGCTCTTGCAAATTAGGAGTGATCAGGTTAGAGGGCATAGCTCGCTGCAACCAGGTTAGGATACTTGGTTAGGGTACTTGTGCCGTTTCCTCCCCTCTGTGGTAGGTCCCCTCCCCCCAGCTGTGGAGCTGACTGAGTGGGCAGCGAGAGAGATTTGTCATTTATATTTGATAATGCACCACTCTATTCCTTTGCTGTTAAAAAATTAGTGAGGGGGTAATGTTCCCCCACACTGAGAGCTTTGTCCTACCATAGGATACTGCCTCCACTCCTGCAGTGTGAAGTGTTTCTCAGGAGTGTCTCGGAGTCACTGGTGGTGGGGTAGTCACCATATTCCTCCCTCCCTCCCAGTATTATTGTGTTGAGCTTGATGAGGGGTTTAATGTCTTTGAGTATTTTTTCCATATATTTGGGAGGGTTGTAGTTTGGGGCATAAATGTTAACTATTGTTATATCTTCCTTATGAGTTGTTCCTTGAACTATGATATAGTGACCTTCTTTGTCCTTTATGACTAGTTTTTGGTCAAAATTAACTTTATTGGATATTAGGCTTGCAATGCTAGCTTGCTTTTTTGGGCCACAATTCTGGTAGACATTTTGCCAACCTTTCACCTTCCATCTAGTCTGCTTTTGATTGTGAGGTGTGTCTCCTGGAGGCAGCATATTGTTGGATTTGTTTTTTGTTTCCGTAAGCCAATCTGTGTCTTTTAATTCGAGCATTGAGCCCATTCATGTTCAGAGTTAATAGATATGGGAATCTGGGTCCCTGACATTGTGACTATTGCTGTGTTTTGCGACATCTTGGATATCTTTTGGTGTTTTATGGTTATTGACTGTATTTTGTTTAAGAGTTTTGGGAGCTGTTAGCATGTTCCTCTGAATGAAGTATGTCCTTGAGAATATTCTGTAGTGCAGGCTTTGTGTTCATGTATCTTGCTAGCTTGAATTTATCATTGAAGTATTTAATTTCCCCATCACATTTAAAGCTGAGTTTTGCAGGGTATATTATCTTTGGCTGAAATCTGTTTTCTTTCAAAGTTTGAAAAATATTATTCCATGCTCTCCTGGCCTTTATTGTCTGATCTGAGAAATCTGTAGTAATCTGAATTGTCTGCCTCTAAATGTGATTTGGTGTTTTCCCTAGCTGTTTTTAGGATTCTCTTCTCTCCTTAATTTCTCTGTTATTCATTTTATAGATGATGTGTCTGGGTGAATTTCTCATTTGGTTAGGTCTGTTTGGTATCCTATAGGCGTCTTGAATTTGGTATTCTGGGTCAATTCTGATATGGGGAAACTTCTCCTTGGCAATTTCACTTAGAAGGTTTTTAATGCCCCTTGTTTGTTGATCAGTGTTTTCTTCAATCTCAGTTACTCTCATGTTATTTTTTCTTATCTTGTCAAATACTACTTGCAAATTCTGATCATGTACAATAAGTTTCTTTTCTTGTCTATCCTTCTTGAACTTGACCTTACTCAGCCTGTCTTCATTATCTGATGTTTGTTCTTCGAGAGCTGAGGTTCTATTTTCTATTGAGTTTACTCTGGTATTAGTTTCTTGATTCTCAATAATATAACATTACTGTAGTCACTAGTTTACTTTATCTTATAATTTACATAAAATAGCTTGTAAAGTCATGCTAATTTCAGTGTTAACAATACCACTGAGTAAGCTGAAGATTTCTTTCTTTTTCTAGTATATGTAGTTAAAATCTTTTTTTTTTTTTTTTTTTTTTTTTATTTTAAATTTTTTTTTTTTTTTTTTTTTTTTTTTAATTTAAGGCTTGGTAGGATTCCTTTAAGAAACCATCTGTTTTGAGGTTTTTCTTGGGTTAGGATGACCAGTTTTCTCTGAATCATTTGTAGAAAGGTTTGTTTTGACTTTCCATCACTACTGGGGTTAATTTGGATAAATTATATTTTCTTAGAAAAATTTCCATTTCATCTAGGCTTCTTATGTGTTTCTTTTCTACTTTTACTTTGTGGTGTTTTTTTTTTGTTGTTGTTTGTTTGTTTCCTTGTAATTTTTTTTCATAGGTCTATCTGTGCTAGTGTCTTTGAGATCGTTAGTTAGTTTTTAATGAAGCCCTGTTTTCCCCAATCTGGTGGTTTTTGGAGGGAAGTGTGTATTTTAGAGAGAGGGGTAACTAGGGGCTTCTGTAGGGAAATACGGTAGTGGGAAGCTTAGCTTTGCCTAGTGATGCAATTTTGAGGCTCTGCAGAGTGCCCCTGTGGAGTCCTGTTCTTGCAGGGGTTTTTAAAATTGCATTTGGGCCCCGGAGCTAGTCATCTTCCCTCCCTGGGCTCTAGCCCTCAGCTACTTCTTCCATTATGGCAGCCCTGCCCTTTTCCCTCTTTAGCTTCACATCTATTGTCTGGCTTGGGGGCAGATATGCTCCAGGGATCCACCATGCATCTTCATGTGCCTACATGCTGGCCAAGGGGACAGGTGACCCACCCCTAAGTGTCCAGGAGAACCTGCCCTTTGCCTGCTTGGCCCAGGTTTGCAGAGGTGTGGGCACCTTAGTTTATCTTGGGCTGATTTTCAAGGGTTTTTTTTTTTATGCTTTTCTTTATGTTCATCAAAGACAGGGGTTTATTATCTATTTCATGTTTCTTTTTTTCCTGTTTTTAATTCAGTATCATGAACAAAATGGGGCAGTGGTATCTTTCTGCTATTCTTTTTAACTAGGAGTTCCACATTCTGTATTTAAGTAGTTGTTTGGTGCTATTCTAAGATTTTTAATCTTTCTTAATCTCTTAGTGGGAAGGCATGTTTTCAGACACAGCTGGGTATTGCATCAAATAAAACGCAAACCCAACTGAGATACTGTCCTGGTTGCTAATGTAAGCATCCTTCCCATTTCTTCCTGTTTGTCCACGGTGGTCAGACTGTCCTGTGGAAATCATGGTTTCCACTTGTGAGTTTCTGCACATCCTTTTGGGTATAGCTGGGGCAAAGAAAAGAGTGAGTGTGCTTTTTTTTTTTTTTTTTTTTTTTTTATCAGATGAGACAGTGGATCATGGAGCTTCCAAATGTTCCCAGTTGCTTCAGAGAGAAATTTTCTGGTGAACGAAAATTCTGAAGGAAATACTTAAGTAGATTTCTCTTGAGTGTATAATTTGATGCCCTGAAGCCATAATGGGAATAACTTTCTTCCTGGCAGGACAAGCCTTTTGTAAACAAGGATCCTTCCTCTGTCCCTTTCTTCTTCATCTTTCTTTATAAAGAATAAAGTCATCTCAGTCATGATCATTGGAAAATGTTTTTTTTTTAAATACCAACTGACATAAGAATCCTATTTAAGTTGTCAAGTGTGCATTTAAAAAATCTGCATTACTCTCTTCCTTTGTGCCTTTGGGAATGTGATCCTTCAAATGCTGTGCTGTGTTTTGTACCATCTTAATTGATATCATAGTTGGTTGAAGAAGAAGAGGTGTATGCATAATTATAAACTAAGCAGTTTTCATAACTAATAAACTTCAAATAAGCTAAAACCCTAGATTTTTCGTAAGCTCATCCACAGTGGAAAGGCAGTTCTCCTTTAAGCTTTGTGGGAGCTGCTGCTTGCTTGGGCTGGGTGGGAGAAACTTTAGCTGCTCAATGTGAAGCCCATTAGCAGTGTGAGAGGTAGCCAGGGCTCTCACGGAAAAATACTTCATATCCTAGGTTTAGTTGATTTTCCTTTGACACGGTGATTATAAATTTGCTTGCTGTGTGCTGTAATGTTGGGTTTTGATAGAAAGCTTTCATTAAGCAGATAGAAAATTGTCATCTTTTTTTTAAAGAGAGAGGGACAGTGAAAGAGACTCAATTTTATTTAGTTTTTCATGTAGCTTTTATTGCTTTGACACTTCTTTGTGTACATGGTGCTGGGGTACAAACCTGTGTCCTTGTGCATGACAGGCAAGTGCCATAACCCCTGAGCCACCACTCCAGTCCCCGGAAATTATCATCATAAACATGATTTTGAGGCACTTGAGTGGTGCCGTGAGATGTGCACATAGGACTGTTCCTCGTTTCATCAGTGGCAAGCAACATGAGCAAGACGCTGTCTCCGTGTATGTCTTAGTCGTCAAATGTTGATCTTAACAGCTGTCCATTGCTTGCTTCTGTGTGCTCTGCGATCTCTGCATGCCTCAGACTCGGCCTTTGCGTACTGTTCCTTAACAGAGACGTGTGTCTGTTTATCCTTCCTACTGAAGGAAGGATTTTCTTTAGAAAGAGGAGTTAAGGGACCTAAGAATTTCCTACATGTGAGCTGTATCTTCAGGAATGTTACTGAGTTCATGTTACAGTTCTCTCTTTAGACGTCTTTCAGATGATTCTCACATTTTGAATGATGAGAGCTGCTATGATTTGAGTTTGTTTCCAAAAGGTTCGTGTTTTGGAGGCTTGGTTCCCCATGTGGCAATGCAGGAGGTGATGTAACCTTTAAGAGGTGGGCCCTAGATCACTGGGGACATGATCTTGGAAGGAATCTGGCTTCCTGTTCGTTGATGTGATCTTGCTCTATTGCATGTGCTTCTGCCGTCTGCCATGAGGCCCTCATCAGAGCTGAGCTGATGCCGGTGCCAGAAAGTTAGGCTGCCTCAGGTATTTTGTTATAGTAGCACAAAAATATAAGATCTAACATATTTCATATTATGTCTTCAATATGATTTAGTTTTTAAAGTTATTTTTATTGATGTATTATACTTATATTTAATGGTGGGATTCATTATGCCATATTCATGCATGCACATGATCCCTTTTCTTTTCCTTTGCCCTTCCCTGATCTACTTGCTCTACTCTACTTCTATTATTATTATTATTATTAATAAGTGCATTATAATTATATATATTTATATATGGTTCATTATGGTTTACATAGCCTGATTTGATAGATGTCATTACCCTCCTCCCTCCTACTTGATTCCCTTTCTACTCTCTTGGTCTCTTTTCTGTTTTCATGAGATCCTTTTTATTTTCTCTCTCTCTAGCCTCCATAGATAAAACATTTGACCCTCAACTCTCTAAGTCTGGCTTATTATCATTCAGCATGATATTTTCCAGTTCCATCCGTTTACTAGCAGATATCATTATTTCGTTCTTCTTTATGGCTGAGTAAAACTCCATTGTGTCTATAGACCACATTTTTCTTTATCTGTTGGTGGGCACCTGGGATGGTTCTATAACTTGGCTACTGTGAACTGTACTGCTATAAATATTGTTATGCATGTATCACTATAGTATGTTGATTTTAGTTCTTTTGGGTAAATATACTAGAGAGTGGGATTTCTGGGTCCTATGGTGTGATTCTATTCCTAGCTTTTGATAATCTCCCTTAAATTAGATCTTAATTTGTTTGGCTGATTGCCAACAAATAATGGTTAGAACCCAGTATTTAGAAGAGGTCCTTTAGCATTCTCAAAGGAAGGGATCTGTTTGCTGTTTGAAGTGATTGCTTTTTCTAAATAGGTCCATGTGGCCTGGTATTTTCCTTTCAAGGTAAAGCTCCTTTCTAGTAATTACAGTCTTAGCTGCCATGAAAAGGTTGAAGTTTTTTTTTTTTTTTTTTTTTTTAAAACAAGCCTCTATTTTTAGAAGCTGAAACCAGAACTGTGCTTTGGCAGTGATGGTGAAAAGAAGCCCAATAATTTAGACCTTGAAACTTTGTACTTTCTCCGAGTGCTCAGTTCACAGTCCTATTTTTAGAAACATAGAAGTTGGTTTTTATGCCTGCTTGGAAAATCTTCTGTAGTAGAGTGGAGTCATCTTTTATAAAAGAACTTGGAAATAGTAAAATAGTAATTTAGATGCTGAAAGTTAGTTCAAAGTTAAAAAATTTTGGTATAGTAATTGGAAAGGATGGTAATACAAAAATCTGCCATAGACTGTGGCATCAGAATGGTTGTGGGTGATTGTCTTTAACCTTTGTTAGCTGAAAAAAAAATCCACGGAAACACTTTATGATAAAAATGTTTTAAAATGAAACTTGGACCATATGTCTTTTTCCTAGCTACTGATATTTTGAGGATATACCCTTTTTCAATCACTAAGAAGGATTTCATTACAACCCTAGTTTTTAAAGTCACTTCTCTGTGTAACTAACTTGTAAGATATAATTGTAAGAAGAACCATATATTATGAATCTTTTCTTCCAAATCCAAACTTTAGCCCTTTGTTCTTATCAGATATCTCCTCCTTAATATTTTTCTTCTTTCACTTCTAAGAAGTTAGTTTACTTGTAAATTACTACAAAGACACGTACCTGTCTGAGAATATACTGTCTCTGTCACAGGTAGTATTTCTACCTGAAAAAGGAAACCATGTTTCTCTTCCATGCTGCAGACATTTGCTGGTCCTCATTGAGGGTTGTCATGCTTGGTTATTCTCATCCCTGTGGATGATGGCAGATGGGAGGGAAGAGAGGCATCTTAGAAGAGGTGAGCTTCAGGAGCTCAAACCTTATCAATGGATGAAAATGGCAGTCCTTTTTGATGCAAATTCCATCTCTAAGCAGGCATATTCCTTAGTAAGAAAATATGCTAGGAACTCAAGTAGTAAATACCCCATTTCCCCAAACACGGCAGGAGACTTTGCATATGAACTCTGCTTCCACTGAAAACCCTTCTTCCTGAGGCCCTGAAGTCCCCTTCCCCACCCTGTTGAGTCACTGTGAGTAATTAGAGTGGGTGAGAGAATGCCCCATTTTCAATAATACAGCCAGGAAATACAGTCTTTGGTTAAGTTCATTTGTCTTTTCCAGATATGTTGCGTGAGTGTCAAAACTGTGCTGGACAGATGACTGCTGAAAGTAGGAAATCATTAATTTGATTTTGATATTTCCTGTCTGTATGTCTTTGTAATTAGATTAGAAAATATGAAAATGATGGAAACTACTCAGTATCAACAAGAATGAAAGAGACTGAAAATTTTCCTGCGTTCACTATAGTGGGAAGACAAATTGTTAAAAATTTTTAGTGGCAATTTTGTGATATGTGTCCAGATTTTAAAACTATGTGCCCTTGGACTTAGCAATTCCGCCTCTAAGTACATATAAACAGGTGGAAAACGATCTTTGTGCAGCGATTTTCGTATTATTTTCTTTTTTTAAAAATTTTTAAATTTTTACTTATTTCTTTTTAGTATTATTTTCAATAGCAGAGAAAAGGAAAAGTATTTTTCAATAGAAGATTAGTTGATGATAGCATTTCACACAAGGAAACACTGTGACACTGTTAAAGGACATTTCATGTTCAATTGATATTGAAAAATATTACACATTATTACATGACAAAAGATTATAGACACATAAAATGATTTCATTTTTGTTATTAAAGTGCATAAGAATATATACTTTGAAGTCTGGTTATAAATTAAACTGCTATTAAAAGTGACTGTTTTCAGGGGGAGGGAGAGAAAAATAGGGTCCTCTCATTCTAATTTATACATTTTTATGGTTTAGGATTTTACATGAACTTGTATTACGTTCACAGAGAAAATAGTAAAGATATTTACCTTCTGGAAAACGAAGGGATGTGCACATGTGGGGTAGGCAGCATGGCACTGACTGTGTGGACTGCCCCTCTCCTGCTTGAGTGCACTTGTGGTGTTTGCTGAAGTGCATCGTGGGTAGTCTCCAATGCGTTTTATGTAGTTTTGGGCCTTTTCCTGTGCAGTGAGAAGATTGCTTACCTCTGGCATCGTGACTCAGGTGTTTCCACTGCACGACCCGGAAGCCCTGAAGAAGCTGGAGGACGCCTGGTACACTCGGTTTGCTTTGAAGTATCAGCCCATAGGTAGGTGTCAATGCCTGTGCCTTAGGGATGAGCAAGACCTCAAAGAAGTCACTACCCAGCAGTGGCATCATCTCCCTGGGGCAGATAATCTCATGCTCTGCTAGACAGAGGATGCAGGATGGACTTAGACCACAGGTTGACTGGGAAATGAGGGCATGGTATGATACCTACTTCATTAAAAAAAAAAGAATAAGTTTACTTTCAGTGATTAAAAGGGAGTCTTTGGTGGTCTATGCTTAAGTTCTTTTTTTCCTTCCACTACAGACAGTATTCGTGGCTACTTCGGGGAAACAATCGCTCTTTACTTTGGATTTTTGGAATATTTTACTTTTGCCTTAATCCCCATGGCTGTCATTGGGTTACCTTACTACCTGTTTGTGTGGGAAGACTATGACAAGTATGTGATCTTCGCCTCCTTCAACCTGATCTGGTCCACGGTGATTCTGGAGGTGTGGAAGCGTGGCTGTGCCAACATGACCTATCGGTGGGGGACACTGGTGATGAAGAGACAATTTGAGGAGCCTCGGCCAGGGTTTCATGGGGTCCTGGGTATCAATTCTGTCACTGGCAGGGAAGAACCTGTCTACTCCAGCTATAAGAGACAGTTGCGAATTTATCTGGTCTCGCTGCCTTTTGTGTGCCTCTGCCTGTATTTCTCTCTCTATGTCATGATGATTTACTTCGACATGGAGGTCTGGGCCTTGAGTCTACATGAGGACAGTGGGTCCGCGTGGACAAGTGTCTTATTGTATGTGCCCAGCATCATCTATGCCATTGTAATTGAGATCATGAACCGCCTCTATCGATATGCTGCCGAGTTTTTAACTTCTTGGGGTAAGCCTTGATTCTTTGCATTCATGTTTTATTTTTCTGTAAGAAATGTTGCTTAGATTCTAGGACTGACAGAGCTGCTACTTGTAGAGGGGAATGATGTTCTTTGGGCTTGTTACAGAGACACAAGGAAAAATTCATCAGTTCTGTAAGCTCCAATCTCTGCATCAGGGTTATCACAGCTCTTATTTATTGAGTGTTACTTACTGTGTCTGGGGTCCCCGCTAAGTACTTTATCCACAGTGTCTCATTTTCACCTCCTCAGGGCACCATGAGATAGAAGTTATTACACCCTTTTGTGGATAAAAGATTGATACTTAATGAGATTCCGACAATAAACTATAGAGTCAGGCTAATCCATACCTATCTAATCCCAGACCTGTGCTTCTAATACTGTAACATTGTGTTTCACAGTGGGGGTAAAATAAATTAAAATTATCTTCATGATACTGGGCCAAAAGAACTATGGCTAGTATCCTAAAATTGATTTGCCTATTTCATTTGGGCACTGAAAACTGCTGTCAATAGAGGTGGGTATTCATGCACCTAGAAATGAGGAACTTATAGTTTAAAATTGTCTGAATAGATCATTCACTCATTAATTGTTTTTTCTAACAAATAAAAAATGTGCTATACTCTTCCTTGGGAAGAAGTCTAGGGCTTAATTTCATGGATCACAAAGATGTTCTAAATTATTTTAACTTGTGTTACTATGTTTTGCTGGTTCTGGGCTGAGGCTGCATCTTATCTGTGATTCTGACTGCAACCTTGGGAGGAGGGTGGTCAGGCCCTGTTGTAGGCGAGGAGATTAGCAGTAGCTTCCCTAGCTGGCTCAAGGTCAGATGACAACGGCTGAGGAGATGAGTGGCTGTTCGAATCCTGCCCTTGCATTGCCTCTCTCTGCAAAATGACACTCTCTTCAGAGTCTTCTTTTTGTTCTTTTGTCCTGCTATTTTGGGATCTGTACAATTTTACCATTTCTAAACAGGATGAAGACTTGAATTTCCATCTCTTCAGGTTAATCCTTGAAAGCCACCGTACAGAAAACTTTATTACATCCTCCTCTTCAGTGGTTATGATCAATTTTTCCACTTATGCAGACCTTCTTTTAGGCAGCGGTTTATAAGATCATTTGTTAGTGCTTCCCAAATTTCTTTTTAGCACTAATGTTTAAAAAGTGATTTCAGACCACAGTGGTATTGCAGTCCCATGAGTCCTTGCTTAGTGTTCTTGGTGGCAAGTAATGACCGTGACTGAAAGCCTGGCATATTTAGTGACTGAGGCTCTGGGATTGTATGTCTGCTCTGAACACAAGTCCCACTTTACCTCATGACAGTGCACCTATATTGTTTTCTTCTCTGAGAGAAATTACCTCTCCTTGTTAATATTTTAGAGAATCACAGATTGGAATCTGCATACCAGAATCATCTTATTCTGAAAGTTTTGGTGGTAAGTAGAGTTTTTATGTACAAGTCCATCTGAATTTTGAAACTAATGGATACTATTTGGTATTTAGGAATATAAATATAAAGAGTTGCTTCTAATTTAAGATAAATTAACCTACTTTGTATATGTAGATAATAGCTGTTTAATAAACATGTACTTTTGTGTTCAGTGGTCTTATTTACATGTATACATACTGTGAGATTTCACAATATAGAAATTAGTAATGTAGCCCATTTCCAGTTATTTAAAAAATGAACCACTTTATGGAACTGTTTGTATTGTTTTCCTGTTAGTAACCTCTTTGAATGTTTCACTATTCAGTGAAACCTGAAGTCGGATTAGTGATGAAACTGTAAATTACTTTGTTAGAGAAATTTCCAAAGTCCAAGAGGTTTCTAGCGTGCTTTGATGAATAAGAGAAAAGAAATGAAGAGAAAGAGTTGTAAGAAGCATTTTCTATTTATGTAAAAGCTCACCCATTATGTCTCCATCATTATTATAAGTCAAAAAGAAGTCCCAGCTTGAAAGCACCTCTCTTTTTGGAGGGTTAGCCCACCATCTGTGGCATAACTGAGGATCGAAAAAGGTGTGTAAGAGCCTCTGAATGTTCTGTTGGAATGGCTCTGACACGTAGAGTCTTTGTTACATGTGTTGATATCATCCTAAGAAGTTTGTCAGTCCTTAAAAGATGAGAAATCTCCACTAGGAGAGACAAGGACAGTTAAGGAAAATAGAAACCCAATCAATTTGGTCACTACAAAAAAGAGCAAGTGACCATAGGGTCTACAGAGGCTCTGAAGGTCTGAAGGCCTGATTCACACTGTGAAATGGTTGATATTTCAGATGTTGTGAATCAGCAAGGAAGCTATGTAATAAAGCAGAAAGAAAATACGTAGGTTAGCTTTTTTTTTTTTGTTACTGTGACCAAAAGACCTGATAAGAACTTATAGGAGGAAAAGTTATTTTGGCTCATGGTTTAAGAGATCTCAGTCCATGGTTGGCCAACAGCATTGTGGGTCCAAGATGAGACAGAATGTCATGGCAGAAGGATGTGGTACAGGAAAGCAGCTAGGAAGGTGTGGGGGAGGGACAGAGAGAGAGGGAGATGGAGGGGGGAGAAAGAGAAAGAGGAAAGAAGAGGAGAGAGGGGAGGGGGAGGGGGAGGGGAGGGAGAGAGCGGATGAGAGAGAGAAAGCATGCACCAGAGAGCTCCATTCATCAGGGACAAAATGTAAACCCCAAAGCATACCCTTAGTGACCTACTTCCTCCAGCCACACTGATCAGGCCACACCCCTCATAATCCAATCATTTCACCTCTAAGAATTCTTGCGTTATCTGACATGTTAGCTTCTGGGGAACACCTCACATCTAAACATAACATGTGAAAAAGTTCACTTGAAAAGACCACAAGGCAGCTTTTGCCCTTAGAGCTGAAAACACTCATTACTCCTGAAGAATTCAGCTATGTGGGAGACCTTATTGTTCTCTGGCAACACCAGATGCAGTGCCTGGTGACTGCTATGTAAGGACCCTCGCGTTGAGTCTGTTCCTCCTGTGTTGTTTGTTAGTCTCACCCTTTCTGTTTAATCTTTTTTATTGTTTATGTATATCTTTTTTTGTTGTTGCTATTTTCTTTTTTTTTTAGATTTTTTTATCAAGGAGTTGACTTATTGTACAATTATAAATGCATATAAAATAACAATATGATATGCATATGTTCTTAAACCAGAATCACCCCCACATCGCTCACACTCTACAAGTAGCCCCTGAGCACAAAGAAGCTCTGGTATTGCCCCCCTTCTTGTGATAGGCCCTCTTGCCAGGGCCACCCAGCTGCTCTTCTGTCTCCTGTTAGGGATGTGACTACAGGTCTGGGCACAAAGAGGCTTCCAGGGTGGGGCTGCTTGTTGCTGTGGGGTCTTTCTTTTTTTTGGTAATGGGGATTGAACCCAGGGGTGCTTAACCACTGAGCCACATCCCCAACCCATTTTTCATTTTTTATTTTGAGGCAGGGTCTCGCTAAGTTGCTTTGGGCCTTGCTGAGTTGGTGAGGCTGGCTTTCAACTTGTGACCCTCCTACCTCAGCCTCCTTGGGAACTGGGATTACAAGTGTGTGCTATCACACCTAGAAGTTATGGGGTCTTTCTTGCCATGATTGCCTGGCCACCATGACATCTCTCTAAGGGACAGGAAGTCTTGGGCCCTGCAGGGAAAATGAGCACTTCCCCTGTAGCTTATTGCTAGTGGGGCCTGGTTGATGACCCCATGCCCATTCTGCTGGGTTTGCTGGTATGGATGGGACTCCTGTTTGAATGGGGGGCAGTGAGCCAATGTGGGCAACCCAGTTCCTGGGATGAGTGGCTGGGCTGTGGTTTTTCTCTTGAGTGGGGTCAACGTAAAACCCATTAAGTCTCAAGCTTTCAGTTTTGCAAATGTTTCAACCAAATTGCCACAAGTGCATTAAAACAGGCTGAAATAATAATGTAGAGCTTATATGTGTATATATTATATAATCATTATTATGTACATGATATGTATGTTTATATCTTATAATTATATATTGTAACTACATTTAAGTTTTTATAGTTGTCTCGCATCTGAGATGATAGGACAAAATGGGTTAGGATGCCCTGATACTGTACTGTTTTTCTGATTCTGGGGTCCCAAATAGTTTGTCTTCCTCCTAGTACCGTTCAGAGCTCTGCTTTGGTTGTCTCTGCTATTATCCAGAGTTGATATAGTACTTAGTGAGACGGCACAGGGAGGTACAGTTCTGTGCCTTGTCATCTGGAGCGGAAGTTCCGCATTGTGTTTTTCAAGCTGTATTTATAGTTGTAATAAGTTACTGGAAAGCAAGGTTTAACATTATTGTTTTTTATTTTTTATTTTTTTTTGCAGTTCAACTTTCTGAATTGCTTTGCCTCACTCTTCTACATTGCCTTTGTTCTAAAGGATATGAAGCTTTTGCGTCAGGTCAGTGTGAATAACAGAGAAACATCTCTCTTTTTAGGTCTTAGAGGTGGTTTCCTGCATTCAGGTACCTGTCTTCAAATTTATTTCTGAGTCTAGTTCTTAATGTGAAGACCATTAGCACTTGCCCTGTATATCATAATCAGCTGAAAAGAAATTAACCAACTTAAAACATCTTGCAAAATTAATAATATCAGCAGTAAAACCTATTATATAATTCATTTTAAATCTTGTTAAAGCAAATCTAACAGCAAATATGTATTCATTAATTGAACTTCTGTGAGTGTCTGACAGGGGGGTGATTGATCTAACCTTAAACAGGTCTTGTAAATTTCACTTTTAAATTAGTAAGTTGTTGAACTATAGAGACCAGTGGATCCTGTGCTGTGCCGTTTCTTTACTGAAATGTTTGGAAAAGTCCTGTGTTTATTTTGCTATTTTGACATTTCTAAATCATACAGTATCAGTGACTAATAAATTGCCAACTATTAGTTTTTAAAACTTGAGCCAGTAAAGGGATGTTCCTTCCTAGTTCTAATATTCTGAGATGGTTTGTGAGTAGTGTCTGAAAGTCTAGGCTTCTTTTTTTTTTTTTTTTTTTTTTTAAGAGAGAGGGAAAGTGAGAGAGACAGAGAAAGAGAGAAACAACTTTATTTAGTTTTTCACGTGGCCTTAGTTGCTCCAACACTCAGTTGTGTATGTGGTGCTGGGGTTTGAACCCGGGTCCTCGTGCTTGCCAGGCAAGCACAGAAACCACTGAGCCACCGCGCCAGCCCCTAGGCTTCTTAATACTTGTATAAAAGCTCAAAATAATTTTCCAGGAAATTAAACAATATTATAATTAGAAATTGAAAGGTTTTGTGGTTTTGGTGCTAATGGCTGGCATAAGAGTAAAAATTAAATGTTGTGCTGTTATAAACTATACTAGATATATTGTTACCTTTTAAAATTATTTTTGAAAATTGAGAAAGTTAAAAATAATATATCTAGATTTGATAAGCTGAATGTATAGACCTTCTCTGGTCCCATATAATAGTGTACTACTAGGGTATGATTTCTCATTTCTTTTCTTAAAAAATTTTTTAAAGAAAGAGAAGGAGAGAAAGAATCAATTTTATTAGTTTTTCATATTACTTTCGTTGCTCAGATACTTCGTTGTGTATGTGCTGCTGGAGTTTGAACTTGGGTCCTCACGCATGCCAGGCACGCACTGAAATCGCAGAGCCACCATTCCAGCCCAGCTTCTCATTTCTTATATATTACTGAATCTCCGTTATTGTAAGAGGGGAGAGAGGGAGACCTTTTTAAAATTCAGAGTTATAACATGAGCACAGGTAATGTAGAAAACACTCAGTTATTCCTGGCGAAAGGTGGAAATTGATCCATCATCTCTGGACACCACTGAGGTAGCTTCACCAAGAACCTCAGCTCATCCGTAGTATAACATCAGAGATGTGGCCAAGACTCAAGGACACAGATATCCAAGAGCAGCTTTTATAATAACAAAAGTTGGGAATAAAATTTAATTCAACACCAGTGCATGAGCTTGGTAACATGGGAAAATGCTTACAATATATTGAGAAAAGTAATATACAAAAACATATGCATATAGGATGATTGTAGTTTTAAGCTTACAAACAATTGGAGAACAATACCCAACATGTGGCAGCAGTTCTGTCGTGGTCATGGAATTGAGGACAACTTTTTTACCTTTTCCTATTTTCTGTTTTCTTCTGCAAGATGAGGATTTGTTAATTTTATAATTTACTTTTAAAAATATGATTTAGTTTAACTTTTTGTTTTCAAAATTGTCAACATCACTTAATTCAAATGTTGTGGTCAGGATGAGATGACAAAGAATAGTTTCAAATTACTACATTTTCCTGTAGACTCAGTTGACTAATTTCTTATCAACATATTTGTCTGATTTTTTTTTTTTAAAGAGAGAGAGAATGAGAGAATCAGCTTTATTTAGTTTTTCATCTGGTTTTCATTGCTCCAACACTTAGTTGTGTATGTGGTGCTGGGGTTTGAACCCGGGTCCTTGCACATGCCTTGCAAGTAACCCCTGAGCTACCACTCTAGCCTCAACTTATTTGTTTTTTAATCAGTCTTTTCACAGAAAAGAAAAGCCATAAATTAGAAACACTATTCTAACATATAGCTTTTCTAGTATTAGCTTTTGTAACATAAGAGTATACTTTTGTTATTATTTATCATTTTATTTATTGCATAATTGTGTACATGTTAGTTTTATTAATCCACTTTGCTAAACATGGTTTATGTTCCTTTCTTTAGAGCTTGGCCACACTCCTGATTACTTCCCAGATCCTTAACCAAATAGTAGAATCTCTTCTTCCTTATTGGCTCCAAAGGAAACATGATGTGAAGGTGAAGAGGAGGATGCAGGCTTTAAAGGCAGACATTGATGCTACATTATATGAACAAGTCATCTTGGAAAAGGAAATGGGAACCTATTTGGTAAGTTGGAATATTGCTGAATTAAGCATTACTGAAAGTGAAAAACAGTCATGCCTGAATTCAAAGATGTTGTACACTCACCGTCTGAGATGTGACTATTTATAAGTGTTTTCCAGCTAGTTTTCTCACCATGAACCACTTAAAAGTTCTAGGGTATGGGGGTGTAGCTCAGTGATAGAAAACTTGTATAGCATGCATGAAGCCTGGAGTTTGATCCCTAATATCCCCCATCCCAGGACACACTGAGTACTGGGACAACGCATTGAAGTGCTCCCATCTCGATCAGAAGTTATGCCCAACAACAGCAAAGGTCAAGTTTGGAAAATTACTTGACTGCTTTGCATAGCTGAGAGGTTGGGAAACTTGCTCCAGAGATGACAGAGCAAGGGTGAGGTGATTCCTCAGAGAAGCAACAGCATTGCTCCCTCTTGACATTTCAAACGCATAGAAAATGATCTCTCAAGCAAAAATTGAGGCCCTTTGCTGAAAAATGGAACACTACTGTGAAGATTCATTTTTTAGTTTAAATGAGTGCTGTTGTTGTTGTAGTTCCTTTGAGACAATTTATTTTTAGGAACTAGAAGAAGATTCTTTGGGGTTTGGTTGCTTATAATATTTGAAAAATCTATTTTATAAAAGTCTAGCCATGTATTCACATACTTGTATTGAGCTCCAGCTGCATTCAAGTCTCTGCATTTGGTGAGGGTGGGGTCTTGGACTTACATTTGCTTCAGGTCTGTTACATTCTGTGTTTTCCTCTTTGGTATGGTGTTCTTGGTGAAATAGATCTCTCAGTGGTTCGTCCAGTGAGGGTCAATTTTGTTAAACCCCCATGATCTCATTTTTCATGGAGAATAAATTCGTCTTCTGATTATTGAGTTCCCTGGCTGGCTTTCAAAGTTTTTCTAATATTCTGAAGAATTCTGTTTTTCTGTTCATCTTGAGTAAGTTTGCCTTCCTCTCCCTGCTCACTTCTCCCCACCTTACTTATTGCAATTGTCCTGCTGGGCCTCACAGTCCCCAGCTGACTTTGTATTTGTAGTCTAGAGCTCCCACCCGTAGTGGTGCTGAGGACTCACGGAGCCAGGAGGTGCCATCCACACTAAGTGTAGTTCCTGGGCTGCAGTTGTGACTTTTGTCAGCACCCTTTCAAGGGTTGTGCTGCTGGTTGTGTTCGCTGAGCCTGGTTCCAGGCACACTCCAGGGGAGTGAGTGTTCTCTGTTCTGCATTCTCCTGCCCCACGGGAAGCAGATCTGAGCTACCTCAGTGTGCCTGTGGACTTGGAGCCTGGCTGTGTTCTTCCTTCCCATCTTGCTTTTTTTCCGTTTCTCACCTGTGCAGCTATTTTTTCTTGTTTCTGGCTGGTTCTATGTCTTCTGATTAAAATATCCATATATGTGCTCACATTTTCGTGTTTGGGGGAGAAGATGTAAAGTATAAACTCGCAGCGCAACTGGAATGGCAGTGCTACTTGTGTTTATACATGAAGTGCAGACAACGTGCACACAGAGGAAGAGTTAAAGATGGGGAGCTCCTGGGGACAATGCAGCTGCCCTTCCTGAATTAGCAGCGTGCCAGTCCACTTGGGTTAAAACCCCGGCTAAGTTAAGTCACATTATGTCAGGATCCCTTCCTTGCTTGTGCAGGGAGTGGCCTTTTTTGGCCAGATTTGTTTTTCTTCCTTCATTGTCTTCCAGAAACGAGTCCAGCAGTCCATCCCCTCTGCTCTGGAGAGGCCTCATTTTTGCAGCCTTCACCTGCTCCTGGCTCTCCCTCTTCCTTCTCTTCCTGCTACTTCTGCACTCAGCAACTTGCCTTTTCTATACCGAGCAAACCCCTCACCTCCTATGTGGTCTGTCCTGTCTCTCTCCTTCCCCTCATAAATTCTTGAGCTATTTCTTCACATTATTGTCACCGATGTCCTGATTCTCTTCCCATAATCTGTTAGAATCTGCTTTCAGCTCTTCTTTCTTCTCTGACCTTGGGTAAATGACATCATCCCCCAAAGTGCTCAGACCAAGTTCACGGTGTCTCCAGGGAACTCTCTTTTCCTGGCTTATCAAGTGCTGTACAAAAGTCCAAACAAGTGCTGTACAAAAGTCCAAACAGCATGTCCCTGGTCTGCGCAGTTCTTACTGCTCTGACAAGTGTGTGCCAATAAGTTGACACTGCCAGAATCGTTGATCTTGCGTCTTCTGGCACCTCAGTACGTGGCAGTATCTTGATGGAGGAGGCGAGGGAGGCGCGCACTGCCTGTGTTTACTGCTTCTGCGTGATAGCACTGCAGCTCTAAGATTGCAATGAGGTTTTGGAGCAAAGTAGACAACTGAATGTTCTTAGTCATTTGGTGACTAAATCAGGAACAGGGGTCAAGATTTGTTTTCCCAGTTCAGAGATTTTCTGTCGTCCAGCACAGAGGATCTCTGATGTGAAGTGAGAAGAATGTGTATGTTAGTCTCCCTCGGAGGTCCCAGGACTGGAGTGAACTCGGGGCTAACAGTGCCCCTCCTCAGCTTCCCTGCAGGGTCGTCCGTCCTCATCTCCCACAAGGTCCTGTGTACTCTCTCCATTGCAGCAGCACTGCATATTTATTTTCTCACTATTCCCACTATTTGGAGAAGGGAAATGCTTTGGAGTCACATTTGTTCTAGATGACTGCTTCCAATGTGCTGATCCTTCCCTCTATGCATTTTGCTCCTCACTAAAGTCAAAGAATTTAGAATTACAAGTTCTGTAATTTCATCCTGACTGCCTCCATGAGTCTAAAATAATGTTGCCAAGCTTTGGGAAAAACCAGTTTGGCTGAAATTTTAAAGAACATTATTGTAAAAGTAATACTTGCTCACATACTATAAGAAACTTGGCAAATGCAGGACATAATAAATTAAGGAAAAAGAAACCCTCTGTCATAGCTCCACCAAGGGGAGCCCACTGGCATCCCCTGAATCCTGTACCCTTAGCTCAGGAATATGGCTGTGTAGCTTCTTGGATCTTCACTGTCCACTGCTGACCTTTTCTTGGAACTACTAGTTAGCATCCAACTACTTAGCTGCAGGAGGCTGGATTTTCACACTGATCAAACAACAGTTGCCATATAGTGAGTGAGTGGACTCTCTTAAGCTAGACGTTAGAGAGGTTTGCCAAAAGTGTAAATGGGTGTCCCTTTTTGCACTTAAACATTTTATTTTTGTTTTGGGAAATGTATTTTTCTTTTTTTTTTTTTAATTGGTGCATTATAGTTTTACATAACGAAGGGATTTGTCATTACACAATTCATACATGTACACATTATGACAGTATATTTTGGTCCAATTCCTTCCCCATCATTTCCCTCCCCCCAACTCTCTCCCTTGTCTCTTATCTCCACTGATCTCCCTCCATTTACATTTCATATATATATATATATATATATATATATATATATGTAAATTTTTTTGTACCATGCCTGCATGGGTACTATTCAGCATCTCAGGGATACAAAGTGTACCATACAATTTTTATGACCCCCCCTTTTCCTTCCCTGTCCTCCACGTGTCCCTCCTCCCCTGCATAACTAGATTTCTTCCAGATTGTATTGTTACTCCAAGTTTAATGGGTCTATTGTATAAATTTGACTTACTCTCACCTTTTCCTTTATTTTACTCTAGCTTCCACGTATGAGAGAAAACATTTGACCTCTGAGTTTCTGAGTTTGGCAGATTTCACCTAGCATGACTTTTTCCATTTCCATCCATTTACCAGCAGAGACCATGATTTCATTTTTTTTTTTTTAAAGAGAGAGGGACAGTGAGAGAGACAGAGAAAGAGAGAAACAACTTTATTCAGTTTTTCACATGGCCTTAGTTGCTCCAACACTCAGTTGTGTATGTGGTGCTGGGGTTTGAACCCGGGTCCTCGTGCTTGCCAGGCAAGCGCTGAAACCACTGAGCCAGCGCTCCAGTCCCTTCATTTTTTTTTAAGAGAATCAATTTTGTTTATATTTTCATCTGGCCTTTGTATCTCTGACACCCAGTTGTATATGTGGTGTTGGGATTTGAACCTGGGACCTTAAGCATGCTGGGTAAGCGTTCCAACTACTGAGCCATTGCTCCAGCCCCAATTTCATTCTTTTTAATTGTTGAGTAGAACTCCATTGTATATATATACCACACATCCAGTGATGGGCATCTGGTTGATTCCATAATTTAGCTATTGTAAGTTGTGCTGATATAAACGTTGATGTAGCTGTGTCACTGTAATGTACTGATTTTATTTCCTCTGGGAAAGTACCCAGGAGTTGGATGGCTGGTTCCATCCCTAATTTTTTGAGGAGACTCCATACTGCCTTCCAGAGTAATTGTACTAGTCTTCAGTCCCACCAACAATGTACAAGAGTTCCTTTCTCCCCACAACCTCTCCAACATCAGTTGTTGTTTGCGTTCTTCATCTTTGCCATTCTGACTGGAGTGAGGTGAAATCTTAATGTAGTTTTGATTTATATTTCTCTGATTGCTGGAGATGTTGAACATTTCTTCATATATTGGCCTTTTGTATTTCTTTGGTTGAAAAGGTTCTGTTTAGTTCTTTTGCCTGTTTATTGATTGGGTTGTTTGTGTTTTCAGTATGAAGTTTTTTGAGTTCTTTGTGTATTCTGGATGTTACTCCCCTGTTGGGGGAGTAGCTGGCCATGATTTTCTCCCATTCTATAGGCTCGCTGTTCATGTCATTGACTAATCCTCAGCTGTGCAGAAGCTTTTTAGTTTAATGGCATCCCACTTATTGATTCTTGGTTTTAATTTGGAAAGTGTATTTTTCCAAAGATATTTTATTTTTATTGATGTTATTATTTTAATGAATTAATGAAAAAAATTTAAATTTTTGAGTGTTAATTTCACTCTGGTAAATATCACTAGATAAAATTCACATGAGAACATCCTTAACATCCTCAGTAACTTTGAAGAGTTTAACCTAAAAAGTTTGCAGATCCAGAGCAGTCTCCCCGCCCTCATGTTCCCAGCATTGGCTTTTGTGAACTTGCTGCTTCCTCAGGAGGTCGCCTTGAATGACGTTGGAGCTGCGCTTCTTTGCACCACAGCAGGAGGCTCTGTCCTTGTCCCTTTGATGGGGCCACTCACTGCCTGATCACTTGGTTGACCTGGTGCCAGAGCCTTCAGGCGCTTTTTCGTTCTATAATGAGTAAGTTATCCTTGGGTGATATGTTGAGACTTTCCTGTTCCCCGTACATGGTGCCTCTTTATGAAAATATTTTCTAATCATTCCTGGCGTGTGGAATGTTGTTGATTTTTGAGTCTTTTTCCTAGAAAGTTTGCTGAATTTATTTTCAGTATTTTTTCTATAGATTTAGTTGAATTTTCTGCACTGGCAGTTATTACAGCTGTAAATGATGTCTGTTTTCTTCAGTTTTTATGCTTTTATCTATCAGGCTCACTCTGATGTTTGCTGTAATTTGGTTAGAAGCTGGGGTAGCAGGAATTTTTTTCTTGTTTCTGATTTTTGGTCTTCTCACCAGTGGTGTTACATTTGTTGCTCCATGTTTCTGGGGCATAATATTTATCAGTTTAAAAATGTTTTCTCTTGCTTGTTTTCTAAAGTTGTTTTAAAATTATGAATAATATCAAGTTTTATCAAGGCTTTTTGTTGTTGTTGCTTCTCCTGTGATGTCATATTGTTTCCTTAATTATCTAGTATATTTACTTATGTTAATACATTTCTCTCCCTGTTCAGATTTAAATGATTAACTCTACTTGTTCAATATATTTTATATACATTGCTATGGTAGTGTATGCTATTATTTTATTTGGGATTTTTATACCATCAGCTCATAATTTTCCTTTCTTAGTCACTGAGTTCATCACGGAAATCCTGTTTCAAACCCAGAGGATTTAGCCGACATTCAATATAATACCTAATAAGGAACAGTTTCAGGAAAAAAGGAGAGGCAGGACCTTGTGGTCTGTGCCCTCATTGTGGCCTTCATTCTATAGTTTCTTTCCTTGCCATTCAAGTCTGTACTAAATAAGTATGCTCTGTGTAGGGTCCTCCGAGACATGATGTAAGGAGCAAGTGGGGCGGGTCACCTGGAACCTGGAACTTTGTCTTCATGTATTTAATAAATTAGACATGTAAAATTAGTTATTATTTTCATGATACACCACAGTATTTTTAAAAACAATTTTGTTCTTAAAGTTTGCATGTAAGTTCTTAGAATTGTCTTAGTTGGTCATTGCTAACTTTCAGTTAACAGGGTAGAAAGTGGCTTAGTTAATGTATTCTTATTTTATATATGTATTTTTACTTTGTTAAATTTGTACTTTGTTAAATTTTCCTTCTTGATGTTGGACTATATCTCTGGTTTGCTAAATTCATTGTTTCAAAGCACTCAAAAGTATAAAAGTACTGATAACACATGCCGCAATCCCTCAGAACCCCCTTCTGGGATCAGAACGCAGCATGGAAAGAACACTGCTGTGTTGGGAAGGGACTCCCTGTTCCCTGCACACAAGTAATGCCAGATTCCTGCGTGTGACCCCCAGAGCCTGCCCAGGAGCATGTGAGAGAAACTGTCCCCACATCTCTGCAAAGACTTGATCTTTACCAGCTGAAACAGCACAACTTTGAATGCTGAGCATCGGACATCAGGGTGTCTTAGGACTGAATTATGGTAAAAATGGCTTGATTGCTGAGAGTTCACTCTCTCAACTTGCGGTTTCTTCACTCGTCAAGGAAGTGAATTGATGCTATTTTCCTGGGCATATTTAAAAACGGCCTCTTGATGCTGCAGCACAGCACCAGAGCCAAACGCAGCAAGCGAGCAGTTTAGGAACTGCTCCCCACTGAGCCCCACACTGCACACCCAGCTCCTCAGCCCCTGGAGCTGAGCTTAAAAACAGCTACTGAACATCTACACCACGGAGTTCTACTCAGCAATTAGAAACAATGATATTGCAGCCTCTGAAGGTAAATGGATGGCTGTGGAAGAAATTATGCTGAGTGAAATCAGCATAACCCAGAGAAACCAAGGGTCGAATGTCTCCACTCATCTGTGGAGGCTGGAGCTAGACCCTGGCCATTGAGAAAGGTGGTCTATTACCATGTCTTAAATCCAGATAAGATGTAATGCTATACAACATAATCCTTTTTTAGAGATATTGTGGGAAGGGGAAGGGAGGGATAAGGGTGGGTAATCGGGGGGGGGCACTCCTGGGGGTAATTGTAATATCCAGAATCTATACACATTTTATATTATTTTCTTAAAAACTTGTATGGTTGTTCAAAAATTAAAAAAAAATAAGCCCTCCCCCAAAACAAACAAACAAACAAAAAAACCCCAGCCACTGAGACTCAGAACCCTGGGCTCCTATTTGATTCAAATATCTAAAGCATCTGACAGAAGCACTTCCTCTGTTCCCAATCCATATAATTGTGTTTGGGGTTTTCTATTTAAGTGAGGTGTAAAATAAGGAAAGAAACTGGCTGGAAGTGCAGTCTGACTCACACTAATGCTGCCAGCTACTGAGCCTAATGTGCATGTCTTGCTGAAAGACCAGATGGGGGATACAGTAATAATAATTAGATTTGTTATCTTTAAAACGGTGTTCAGCATTACTTTAAAACATTGTGATGAGAATTCCCCTTAAGCTGGAGTTACTGCATGTGTGCTGCATGGTGCTGAAGCCTGAGGATGCCAGAGGCAGGAGAAAGCCTGATGTAAGGTGTGAGTGTGGCCCAGGTGTCATGCAGGCAGGCTCTGAATCTCCATCGCTGTGCCCTGGGAGCACAGTGCCAGCTTCTCTCAGGTCAGTGCCTCTGGTGAGGCACTTGAGTCCCACTGTTGAGATGTGGTGACCGAGGTAGCGTCACAGTTTCCCAGGAGCCCCCTTCTCTGAAGGCTCCTTTCTCTAGCTGTCAAGATCACTGTGACAGCTTGTACTGTTTGTGTCTCTTCTGTAGAAAGGTTTTAGGACAGTTTCAGAAGATTTCTTCATGCTTCCATGTCCCCATTCTCTGCCACTGCTGAAGCCCCTGATATTGATTAGTGGCTTGCTTTCTTTGGCCTCTGATGTTTCTGCTGCTTGTGTTAGGGTGACTCTGGGCAAGATCTCTTGTGACCATCAGTGGTATTTTGTTTTCCCTTCACTTCAGTTTGAGATGTAATGTGCACACCACGAAGTCACCCTTTTAAAGGTACATGGAATGGTTTGTAGAACGTTCTTGTGTTTGTACTCCCGTCACCACTTGTCATTCCAGAGCATTTCGCCCTGCCCTGTCCATCAGCCTTTGGCAGCCATGAATCTACATTCTGTACCTGTTGAACTTTGGCTCTGGAATGTCCCCCAAGGCTCCTATACTGAAGCTTGGTCCCCAGTTGATGGTGCTATTGGGAGGTGGTAGAAGCGTTAGGAGATGGGCCTAGTTGGAAGAAATGGATCACTGGAAGGAGCCTTTGAAGGGTGCATCTTGTTCCTGGCCCCTGGCTCTTTCTTTCTCTCTGTGGTTTCTGGCAGCCTTTAGGTGAACACCATGTCCTTCCACTATGATGTTCCTGCCTACCAGAGATCAGGGATGCTAAGCAATCAGGGACTTGAAACTTCCAAAACCTTGAGCCAAAAAAATCTTTTCTCCTCAAAGTTTATTTTCTCAGGTGTTTTGTCATAGCAATGGACAGCTAGCACAGTATCTACAGATTTACTTATACTGTGCATTTCATATAAATGAAATCATACAATATATGACTTTTTGTGTCTGGCTTCTTTTACTAAGCACAATGCTTCTAAGGATTTTCCATGAGGTAGCATGTATTTATACCTCATTCCTTTTGGTGGCTGAATAATATTCCATTGTGTGGTATACTGCACTTGGTTTATTCATTCATTAATGATGGAAATTTCAGTTGTTTATGCAGTTTGGTTATTGTGGATAATGCTACTGTAAATATTTTGTACAAGTTTTTTGTATGTACATATATATAGACATATATTATCACACGCTGGGTCATGTTAACTCTATGTAACTTTTTGAGGAACTGCAAGACTGTTTTCAAAAGCAGCAGTGACATTTTATATTTCTACCATCCCTGTATTATGATCTTGACACATACTTAACACTACTTGCGATTTTCTGCTTTTTTTAGATAGCCATACTGCTTTGAAATGACATCGCATGCATTTCTGTAATGACTGAAGATGTTGATAATTTTTTTCATGTGCTTATTGATCATTTATATATCTTCTTTGAAGAAGTATATGTTCTAGTCTTTGCCCCTTTTTCATTGGGTTATGCTTTCATTCTATTTTAAGAATTATTTGTGTATTTTGAATACAAGTCTCTTCTCAGATTTTTTTTTAAGAAAGAGGGGACAGTGAGAGAGAGAGAAAGAGAGAAGCAATTTTTTAATTTAGTTTTTCATGTGACTTTCATTCCTTGGACACTTTGTTATATACCTGGTGCTGGGGTTTGAACCCACATCCTCACATATGTGAGGCAAGCTCTGTAACTGCCAAGCCACCGCTCTAGCCCCTCTTCTCAGATATTTAATTTGAAATTATTTCCTTCCGTTCTGTGAGTTATCTTTTCATTTTCTCCTTTTTTTTTTTTTTTTGCTTTCTTTTTTTCTTTTTTCAGTGTTGGGGATCAAACCCACGGGCTCAGCTCACAAGTACTCTACCACTGAGCTTATACTCCTCCTTCTCCTCCTCCTCCTCTTCTTCTTCTTCTTTTTTTTTTTTTAATAGAGGAGCAGTGAGAGAGAGAATCAGTTTTGTTTAGTTTTTCATCTGGTTTCATTACTATGACACTTCGATGTGTACGTGGTGCTGGGGTTTGAACCTGTGTCCTGGTGCATGCCAGGCAAGGGTGTAACTGCTGAGCCACTGCTCCAGCCCTTTCCTTTTCTTAATGATGTCCTTTGATCTACAAATGTGTTTAATTTTTTTTAAAAGAGAAAAGGACAGTGAGAAAGAGAGAGAGAAAGGGCGAATCAGTTTTTATTTAGCTTTTCATGTGGCTTTTGTTGCTCTGAGACTTCATTGTGTACGTGGTGCTGGGGTTTGAACTTGGGTCCTTGCGCATGCCGGGTAAGTGCCGTAACTGCTGAGCCACCACTCCAGCCCAAACGTTTTTAATCTTGAGGTCCAGTTTATCTCCTTTTTGATGCTTGTGTGTTTGCAGTTATATCTGAGAAACTATTATCTAATCCCATGGTCGTCAGATCCACTCCTATATTTTCTTCTAAGAGTTTTATCCTTTTGCTTTAATATGTAGGTCTTTGATCCATTTTGAGTTAATTTTTATGTTTGATGTGAGGAAGTGGTCAGGTTCAAATTTGTTCTTTATGTCTAGTTGTCACACCACCATTTATTGAAAAGCCGTTTCTTTCCATTGAATGGTGTTAGCACTCTTGTTGAAAATTATACGACCTTAGATATAGGGGCTTATTTCTACATTTCTTAGACGTGTCTGTGTGTCCTTATGCCAGTACCACCCTATCTTGATACTGTAGCTTGTAGTGGGTTTTAAATTGGGAAGTGTGATTGTTTTGAACTGTGTCCCTCTTTTTCAAGGTTGTTTTGACTCTTTTGGGTTCCCTGAAACGCCATCTGAGTTTTAGAATCAGCTTATCCATTTCTTTAAAAACGCAATTGAAATTTTGATTGAGATTGCACTGAACCTGTAGATCAGTTTGAGGAGTGCTGTCATCTTAATGACTTGAAGTCATCCATCTCAGTAAGCAGAGGCTGTCTTTGCACTCTTAGGTCTACCTCAGTTTCCTGCAACAGTGCTTTATAGTTCTCAATGTGCAAGTCTCACACTACTTGGGCTAAATTTATAGCTAAAGTACTTTATTCTCGTCAGTGCTGTTGCAACTAGAATTGTTTTCTTTGTTTCATTTTCAATTTGTTCACTGCTGGTGTGTGAATATTGATGTTTATGTGTTTTTCATGTATTCTGCAATCCTACTGAAGATATTTGTTAGGTCTCAGAATATGTTGTGGATTCTTTGGGGATTTATATAAAATTATATTTTCTGTACATAGAGATAGCTTTATTTATTTTTTTTTCTGGATTGTTTTCTTGCCTAATTTTATTGGTCAGAACCTCCAGGTCAATGTTAAATAGAAGAGAATAGGCATCCTTGTCCCATTTCTGACCTTAGCTGGGAAGCTTTCGTTCTCTAACTTTTAATATGGTAGCTGCCAGTGTTTTATAGAAATTGCTTATCAGATAGCTTGAGGGAATTTCCTTCTAATCCTCATTGCTGAGTGGTTTTTTTAAAATCATGAAAGGATTTGGATTTCATTTTTTTTAAAGAATCAATTTGTTTTTTTTCATCTGGTTTTTATTTCTCTGATACTTCGTTGTGTATGTGGTGCTGGGGATTCAAACCCAGGTCTTTGCACATGGCAGGCAAGTGCTGTACTGCTGAGCCACTGCTCCAGCCCTTTCTGTATCTTTTTTAACTTTATTCATGGGGTTGGTCACATTAATTGATACACATATGTTAAACTAATCTTGTAATCCTAGCATAGTCATGGTTCACTTAGTCATGGTTTAAATTACCAGAAATAAAACGCTGCTGGATCTAGCTTGATAGTATTTTGTTGAGGCTTTTTACATTTCATAAGGGATATTGGTTTATGGTTTTCTTGTGATGTTTTTGTGGTTTTGGTTCTAGGATCATACAGGCCTCAAAGAATACTTTGGGAATTTTTCCTTCCTCATCTTTTTGAAAGAGTTTGAACACTGTTATTAAATTTCGTTTTTAGAGTTTATAGAATTCCCCAGTGAAGCCATCTGAGCCTGGGCTTTTTCTTTGTTCAAGATTTTGATTGCTCACTGGATGGCTTTACTTGCTATAGGTCTGTTCAGATGTTCGGTTTCTTCTTGAGTCACTTTTAATAGATGTGTCACTCTGAGAATTTGCCTATTTTATCTATGCTTATTCATGTTACTCTCTTATAATCCATTTTTCTTCCAGTAAGATCAGTTAAGGAATAGTGTTTCTTATATTCCTGATTTTAGTAATTTGAATCTTTTTTTCTTGTACAGTAGGTGTTGGGTTTTCTTCCTTCTCTTCTTTCATGTATCCATCTTTTCATTCATCCTTTTGAAAAATGTTTCAAAGATCCAACTTTTTGTTTGATAGATATTTTCTACTGGTTTCCTAGTCTGTCTTATTTATTTTCATTTTATTATTTATTTCTTTCTGCTTACTTTGGATTTAGTTTAGGTGTCTTTTTCAAGCCTGTTTTGATGGAAGTTTAGGTTGTTTTGAGATCTAACAGACGCATCCACAGTCGTAAGTGTATCCTTGACCACTGCTTTTGTGGTATCTCATAAGTTTTGATATATTGGACCTTCATTTTCATCCATCTTAAAGTATTTTCTAGTTTCTCATGTGTGTTTTTCCTCTGACACATTGGTCTTTTTTAGTATGTTGCTCAATTTTCATGTATTTGTGGATTTATGAACTTTCTTTGTTACTAATTTCCAGTTCCCAGAGAAGATACTTTTATGATTTTAAGCCTTTTCAATTTATTGAGAATTGTTTTATGGCTTAACATTTATTTTGGAGCATGTTCCATGTGCGTTTGAGGAGAATGAACTTTGCCGTTGTTGAGATGAATGTCTGTAGCTGTGTATCAAGTCTCTACTTTTGTGTTGGGTATGCTATCTGTGCTCAGCCAGGAAATTTACAGCTCCTGCTTGTGCATTACGTCAAGGTCAATTAGAGGTGAGATCACAGAGCCTTCTCAGGTCTGTCCTGAGCATGTATATGTCTTATGAATATGCTTGGTCTTCTAGAGTCCCAGGAAAATGTTGGAGCCTTTCCGATCACCTGTGGCCATCTCATTCCTCAGCTTTGCCTTTGGGCTCCCTGGGTAATCTTTATCTATCGTTTGTCCCAGTTCCATCCACCCAGGCAGACCTGATGTTGGAACATTTCAGTAACACGGCTGAGGAGGAGGCTTTAGCACTGAGGGAGACTTTGTAGATTGACTAATGACAAGCTTTGGAGTGAGCGTGTTCTAGAGCAGCACTAGCAATGTCAAATAATGACTTCCCTTTGGAAAGAAGGCTTTCAAAGATCTCCATTCCCACTCTGTTGCCTCTAATACTGGGGGTGCATGCTGTTAAGTTTCAAGGCTGCTGTGGAGCTTAGGAGTGGGAGATAAGACTAAAGTAAGTTGAAATTCCACAAAATTTAGCTATTTTTCTTGATTAAATGCTGCCTGGGTCACTGCCTGCTTAGGGTTAGATCCCAGAGTAATAAAAAGGTTGATTCTGGCAAGTTTTTCTGGTTTTATTTTCTTTTATGAAGGGGTGAACATTTGGTGATTGTTACTCCACCATGTTCACTGACATGATCACCATCGGTTTTTTTGATGGAAGGTCAGGGACTGGCATTCTGGGGTGCCCATGATGTGAGGGTGTTATTTCTAAAAACAATATTGGATCATTTCTTTTTAGTTAGTTGAGCAATCATGTTTAGCTTTGCTATTGTTTCCATATAAAGAATGTTAATAATTCAGTAATTTGGCATAAGGAAATGAGTAATTAAATTATTTTTCATTCCTTTTTCTCAGGCATTTGATGTAAAATCACCTTGGATAGTATTGCAAAAGCTTATTCCTATTATGTAATGTTAAAACAGTGCCTCTTTCTTGTCGTTTACATTTGCAGGGCACCTTTGATGATTACCTGGAGTTGTTCCTGCAGTTTGGTTACGTGAGCCTTTTCTCCTGTGTTTACCCGCTAGCAGCTGCCTTTGCTGTGCTAAATAACTTCACTGAAGTCAATTCAGATGCCTTAAAAATGTGCAGGGTCTTTAAACGTCCATTCTCAGAACCTTCAGCCAACATTGGTGTATGGCAGGTAATTATTTGAATACTGAAAGTATTCGTAAGCGACATATCTGACAAAGGACTAGTATCTAGAATTTGTAAAAGGCTCTCCAAACTCAATAATGAAAGCAACAGTCCAGTTTGGAAATGGACCAAACACTTACACAGCCATTTCCCCAGAGATGATATGTTGATAGCAAATAAGCACATAAAATGATGTTGCACATCATTCAGGGAAATGCAACTCAGAGTCATAATGAGATACTCCCGTACACCCCTCAGAATGGCTACAGTAAACAGGTGACAACACCAGAATTGGCAAGGATGCAGAATAATTGGATCTGTTTTACTTTGCTGGTGAGAATATAAAGTGACACAGCCTTTCTGGAATATAGCTTTGCTATTTCTTATGAAACTAAAATTGCAACTGCCTTATGATTCCATGATTCTACCTTTGGACATTACTCTCAGAGAAAAGTTATGTTCGTACAAAAATCTGTACAGAAATATTTATAGCAGCTTTGTTTGTAATAGCAAAAAAGCAAATCAGACCAATTGAGCTTCATGCCATAGAATGCTACTGTGCCGTAAGGAGGAACACATCTTGCTACATGGAACAATTTGGATGAATATCCAGACAGTTATAGTGAATGGAAAAAGAGGTTGCGTAATCTATATAACTGCATCTGTGTAGCATTTTCTGAATGATAAAATTTTAGAAATAAAGAGCAGCTTATTGATAGGGCTTAGATGAAGTTATATAAGGGCAATTGCAGGACTCCTTGTGCTGCTGGACTGTTGAGTGTCTTGACTGTGGTGGCAGATAGTGAAACCAAACATGATACAATTGTTTGAACCTACATGTGTACACAGATGAGTGCAAGCAAAGCTAAGGAAACAGAATGAGATCCATGGCTATATCAGTGTGGATAACCTGCTCGTGGGAACGAGGTAAAGACACAGAGTATCCTCTTGGTGTTATTGTTTACCACTGCATGTGAATTTACAGATATTTCAATAAAATATAAGTTAATGAAATGTAAAAATATAAACTTACATTAAGTATGCAGTAGCAAACAGAACCAAAAGGCTGGTTAATGGATGGGATGCCTGTGATCACTTTTAGTATTTAGTATTGCACTAGAATTACTGCCCAATATAATTAGACAAGAGAAGAAATTAAAAGTATAAAAGGCAGGAAGAGAAAGAAAAAACTGTGTTTGGAGAAGATGTGATCATTGGATCATATGATTGGGAAAACCCAGAGAATCAAAATTGCTACAAGTAATGAGAAGATACAGTAACTCACAAAAATTAACATAATAGAAGTAAGGAATTTTTTATATACAAATAGCCATTAGAAGATATAATAGAAATAAAGACTGGATTTCTCGGAATTAGTGGTTTTCAAGTAGTGATCGCCAGAGTTTTATGTTAAAAAAAGAGAACCATGGCCACGACCTTTTCCATTCATACTCAGTAGGGTGCACCAAGGTCTCCTTCACAGCATCAAGGATGGAATGGGTCTCAGGAGAGCCTGGCATCTACAGGTGGTCTGGTAAGTGCCACTAGGAAGGGATCACTATATAGAATTGGTGTTGGTTATAGCTGAACTGGATATGGAGTATGATCTGTCAAAGTAGAAAGACAGTTTCACAAAATGAATAGTTTCAAGTATTACCTGTATTTGAATGTGAAATATCTTCTCTGGTGGCCTTGTTTAGATTCCCCTTAAATAAGAGTACAGTAGAATGACTTTAGCAGTGTACTGGATGTATTCCATTTGGGAGGTAGAACATACTGCTTCTGGATATTCAAGCCCAAAGCATCTAAAATACTTCATAACAGTATAGCTTTTTTAAGAACGAAAAATCATAACATGACAGAAAAAAGTTTAAGATGTACTTGAAATGTTTAGAATGCAGGGAAAGACTTTTTCCTTGATTTTTAGATAATATAAAAAAAGGATAAGGAAATATGTAAATGGTCAATGCAATTCACATTCTTTTTTCTTTTAGCTGGCTTTTGAAACAATGAGTGTCATATCTGTGGTCACTAATTGTGCTCTGATTGGAATGTCACCCCAAGTGAATGCAGTCTTTCCAGAGTCAAAAACAGACCTCATTTTGATTGTAGTAGCAGTGGAGGTAAGTGAAAATTGAAACCCATTTGAAACGCATCCATATCAGATGTCTATCTAAAGCAGTGCTATCCCTGCTGACCAATACTGGCAATTTAGTATCATGTATTTATTGGTAAGAAAACAAAATGGTTCAAATGGAGGATGTGAGGGTTCAGGCTGTGTATTTTTGGTTACTGCCGAGGCCATCAGGATACAAATAAGAAGTGACTTTTCTAGCTGTTGTGCTGGCCTGTCTGGTGCTGCGTGGATAAATCCTATTTGGAATAAAATTCTACAATTTTTACAGGTATTTTCAGTCATTTTAGGGAAATGTCACTTCTATTTTCTTAAGCAAATCCTAAGAAATATTTGTTAATAACAATTTATTTCTCATTTGCCATAGCTATAAAATTCGTTGTGAAGCACTTTCGAACTCCACAGTGTACTTTGTGGAAAGATACATAACCTACAAGGTATTGGTAGGCTGGCTGTGTAGTTTTTAGTTTTTCCTTTATTATGTTTCAGAATATGGATTCCTGTAAGTCCTTGAAAGTTAAACACTAATCAAATATAAATAGAAGAATCTGTAGGAAATTTTTTTGTTGCTAGTTATTATCTAATCAAAGTAATATCATACCTTTTCATTTTTCAAAATTTAAAAAATAGAATAGCTTCAGAAATTTAATAAAGCAGGTTTTTCAGGACCATTGAGTGGTATTCACATCCTCAAGGCCTTAGGACTCGGCTGACCAGATGAAATACAATTATGAACTTGTACATTTCTAGAATTGGCTAGAGAAATATATTCTGCTTTGCCCTTTTTGCTCTTTTGTCATATTTCATAGCAATCTGTGTTCATGATAGATGGTATATGTAGAATATGCATTTTGGAGAATGATTTTAGACAGCAGTGTGTAGGAGGGGGAAAAGATTGGCCCTGGCAGATAAAAGGAAGTCTATTTGAATGCTGTGAGTTGAATAGGATTTTGGAGAGCTACTTGTAAGAATCATTTATTACTTGTAGAAATGAGAAAATAAGCCCAGTGGTTCTTTGGACAGGGAGAGACCAGCTGCCTGGGCTTCTTGATTTAGGATATGGCCCATAACTTTGCAGATCTAGAAACTTGCCTTTGCCAATACATCCAGAATTAATTTGGCTTTTGGGATTGACATGAACGGAAAACTATTAAGATTCATAAGGAACCTATCAGAATGCCAGATAGCTAATTTCCATTAAGGAGATACTTTTCCAGTGACCATAATACTCAGCATTAAGGTACAAGTGGATTATTAAATGATTTCCTAGTGAATACTGAGCAAGAACAGGGAAAGCATAATAGTCTCCAGACACAGAAACCTGAAAACTACCCCTGTTCCCAAACAGAGCAGAGCTCTGTCCTGAGCCAGGTTTTGGTGTCCATTGTCAGTCAGCTTCTGAGCAGCGCCAGAGTTCAGTGTAGCCACCTCTTGATTTGTCTTCCCTTCATCCAGATTTCCGACAAGCTGTCTTACCAGTACCACTGATCAGGCTGTCGCTTTCGTTTGTGTTTAGTGACACCTTAATCATAGATACCCAAGGCCGAATTCTCTCTCAGTTTGGGAGATGGCTGGCCTACAGCACTGTTCTGTCTTTACTGACGACTGGCATTTGAAAGCACCCTCACTTTGATTTATAAATTGAATATTTTGTGTGTTAGTACAAAACTAACCTCAGAGATGGCGTTAGAAGTAACCAAAAATTAGTTAACTAATTTTATTCTAGTATTGCTGAGACCTCAACTGAATGCCACCTGGTCTTGTAATGAATCAAAAAAGTAGAACGGTTATAAATAAATTTTGAAAAAAATAAGTCTTTGGTTTGTTACTGTGTAAGCTTATAAAATCATATTGAAATTTTTTTTTAAATTAGAAGTATATAGAAATACAGTTGAGGGGGAAACATTATCAAAACATTAGCAATCAATGGATATAAACTTTGTTATCCAGGGGAAATGCCAAAACATGGATAACCACCTTGGGTTTTACCTGTTGCAGTTTCCCCCAGAAGAACTCATGCGTTAAATGGGTAGTTCGTGGAGGAATAACATCGGCTTCTGGGATGGTTCCCCCATCTTCCCAATCTTCAGACTCCTATGAGTTCTTCATATACCCCCCCTCCCCCTCCCTACACTTCCAAGTAGCCTATAGAGCCATCCCCCTAATGCTCTGAAAGTCATTCAATTTGCAGTTT
>PVKS010011287.1:0-28207 GCA_004027875.1 Aplodontia rufa
TTCTTCTTCTTCTTCTTCTTCTTCTTCTTCTTCTTCTTCTTCTACTCTTCCTCTTATTCTTTTTTAGAAACAGAGGATAGAATGAGTGAGAAAGAGAGACAGGAGAGAGAATCAGTTTTATGTCATTTTTTCTTCTGGACTTTGTTTCTCCAACACTTAGTTGTGTATGTGGCACTGGGGTTTGAATCCAGGTCCTTGTTCATGCCACACAAGTGCTCCAACCGCTGAGCCATCACTGGCCCGTTGTCACATGTTCTTAAGGTTTGTCAAATGGTAATTTTTCTGATTCCATCTTTTCCTCTACATTGATTAAGTATTCACTACTGAAATAAAGAGCTTTCCAAAATTTCCAATGTTTTTATTAATTTAAATTTCCTACTTTTAAATTTAAATTTCCTATATATGTACTGATATCAGTGTATGTTCATGAATCCTTATTTAACTCAAAGGGTTATAATTTTTATTGTGACCATTTATATTCGTGTTCAAATAAAGCCAATGGGAGACTCTTCAAAGTGGCACCTGTATTCTTTGACATGTTCCTATGTCAAAAGTAAACAACTTCCTTACTTTTTGGTATAAGATATCCAGGCTCTTTCTACACATCTCTGCCACTGTCCCAGATTCAGCCATTTCTCCAAGAAGCCCTGGTTCCCTTTTGTGGAGGATAGAAATTAGAGACATTATTTGAGAATTAGGAATGCTCTTTGTTGTGTAGGTTTTATTGCTATGTAGTTTTATTGCCACTAAGCCCTATCAAGAGACAGAGCTAAGAAGTGTACGTGTGTATAAATGTAAATGCATGTGTATACCTAGAGACAAGCATGTGTGTGTATGGTGGGCACAGATCCCACAATGGTCACTGCACCTGGTGTTGGTGCTCTGTGCCATCCCTTCTCCTTGAATGGAAAGGACCCAGCAACTCATTCTGAATGAATAGAATACAGCCAAGTGATAGGATATACTTCAGATGTTACATTTTATGAAGAGAGCATGATTTTTTTGGCTTGCTCACTCTAAAGTAGGTCAGCTGCCATATTGTGAGTTGCTTCATGTGGTCAAGAACTGAAGCTAACCAGGCATGGTGGCATGTGCCTGTAATCCCAGCATCTCAGGAGGCTAAGGCAGGAGAATTGCAAGTTTGAGACCAGCTTCAGCAACTTAGCAAGGCCCTAAGCAACTTAATGAAACCCTCTTTCAAAATAAAAACTAAAAAAGGCTGGGGGTGTAGCTCAATGGTAAAGCAATTCTGGGTTCAATCCCCAATACCAAAAAATAAAAAAATAAAAAAACTGAGACCAATAACATGTGGGTGAGCTTGGAAATAGATCCACTCCAGTCCCATTCCTCCTTAATCAAAATCTTTTGAAGACCCAGAGTCAAAGCTATCCAACTAAGCCACATCCAGTTCTTGGTTCCAAGAAACTGTGAGATCATACATATTTACTGTTTTAGGCCACTAGGTTTGGGAGCAATTTGTAATATTAAGCAAAAGATAATGAGTACAATGTGACATGTCCACATATACATGTGTGCATATACTCTCTCTCTCTTTGTGTGTGTGTAGAGGAATCACACACAATATTTATATCGTTTTTATTTCTGTTTCTATATATTACAAGTTATGAGTTCATACTAATAACTTCAATCGCAGACCAAAACTACAGGGTTCCTTCAAACCTTCTAGTTACTGTATTTGTAATTCCCTTGTTCAGCTCTGATTACTCACAATACATTGATTTCCCTGTTCAGTCCTAGCACACACAGAAAGTAGGGTAAAATTGTTATCTCATTTTTTGTTTTAATTTTTATTTATGTCTTTGTGTAGCAGTTAGACAAAACAATTCTCCATTTTAAGGTGAAAGATATTTTTACTGGTGCATAATAATTATATATAATCATGGAATTTATTGTTACATTTCATACATGAGCTTAACATAATTTTGTGAGTGTTATTCAGAAGTACCTTTGCTTTCCCTCCCCTCTTCCCTCCCCTGACCTTTTTCCTCTATCCTACTATACTCCCTTCTATTTCCATAAAACTCCTTGTCTCTTTTTTTCTGTCGAGCTTCCATATTTGAGAGAAAGCCTATGACCCTTGACTTTCTGAGTTTGGCTTATTTATTGATTTATTGGTACCAAGGATTGAACCCAGGGGTGTTTAAATACTGAGCCACAACCCCAGCCTGTTTTTTTTATTTTTTATTTTGAGACAAGGTCTCTCTAAATTGCTTAGGCTGGCTTTGAACTTGCAATCCTCCTGCCTCAGCTCCCTGAGCCACTGGACTGCAGGTGTGCACCATCATGCCCAACAAGTCTGGCTTATTTTGTTTAGCTAATGCTCTCCAGTTCTATGTATTTCCCTGAAAATGACATAATTTTGTTCTTTTTTATATAGCTGAATAAAACGCTATGTGTTTACAACCAACATTTTAAATCTGTTCCTCTGTTGACAGACACCTAGGCTATTTCCATAATTTGGCTATTTTGAATTGCTGGCTATAAACATGGGTATGCATGTATCATTATAGTATGCTGACTTTACAGACTTATTTATTATCTTATGTCTGTGGAGAACCTACTCACAGGAGTAGTATTTGTTTAGAGTTCTTACTGTCTTTAATTGACATGTAGCCCCAATAGCATGACCCTTATGTTTTTATAAACAAACATGAATGTGCCCTCTCGGCCTCTCTGAGGTGAGGCATGAGATGCAAAAGGGCAAAATATATTTTCCTTTCAGTTAGAGAATGCTCTGCTTCACTATTTAAGCAAGGTTGTTCTTACATTCCACATGAGAAGGCTGGGGCGAGGACTTTTGGGGCTTACTGGTCTGTGCTTTGTCCTCTGAGTAGATGCTTTCTTCTCATTAGCACAAATGCTCCAACCTCTGGGGCCCATGATGTAGTGTTCAAGCAGTCATTATTTGGAGGTAAAAGTGTACGGTGTTGCTTTTTGTGTGTGGGGGGCGGACAGCAGAAGGGCAGCATTGAGGCTAGTCCCACTGGACACCTCAGGTTACTCCATGGTCTTGGTCATGCTGTGGTGCTGCCCAGGGAGACTGTGGGCAAGTTACTAAGAACATCAGGCTGTGAGGGCATGATTTTCTAAGATCACACACACGTACCTGACACATACACTGCACACGCACATACATACCCATCACACATCAGCACACACACACACACACTCATTTACCAAGAATAGATCATACACACACATACACAGACACAAATACATCACAAGAACACATGTGCCACAAATACACAGAAACCACAAATGCACTCAAAGCCTGACTCCCATCCTACTCTGCCGTGGACTTCTAAGTTCCTGCACTCCTGCCTGCCTGTGTACCCTGCCCTGTCTGGGAGGACTCTCCCCCACTCTGTCCACCTGCTGACTCCCACAGTCCTGGAAGAGAAGAATAACAGAATCCTCTGATTTGGAGCCAAACACTTCTGTTCTCTGAGCCTCCTCCTCCATGTGAGGATGTTCTTGGTGATTGAAGATAAGAGGACACCTGTAATAAAGCCAACAGGGTCCATTGTGTCATTCAGCATGGGTGTAGCCACTGCCAAGAATTTTCTGAGAGCCCTCTGCTCTAGGACCCTGCCTCCTGCCCTTTCAGTTTGGTGTCTCATCCCCTCATTTGCAATGTCCAGATGATGAACAACAATTACCCTATAGCTCATGTCATCTCTAGTCCCCATGGCACCTTGCACAAAAAAATATCTTCAACAGATATGGGTGATTATGGTTCAGCAAACGGAAACCAATAATACATGTTCCAAGCCATATTACTAACAAGTATTGGGTCCACCTTGATTGGAAGTGACTATTCAGAGATCTTCCTGTTAATGTCATATTAATTTTATAAAAGTAAAATAATGAACTCTATGGATTACTTGTAGATATATCAGTATAATTTCTGTCTTTCTCTTTCAGGGCCAAAAAGCTTGGATAGAGAGAACCTTTTGCAAAAGAGAGTGTATCTTTGTAATTCCCAGCACCAAAGACCCAAACAGGTAAGTTGGAAGCCATAACTAAGACATTATCCAACCAAGGGAATGTCTATCAGTTGCTCAGCAACTATTCTAGTATTTGGAGGAGGAGAGGAGATGAACCAAGTAAGGTGTCCAGAATATAGTTCCTATATAAGTTACTAACAAAGGAGTTACTGGGCTAATAAACTCCTTTGTTAAGATATAAATAACCTTAGAGCAAACCGGATTAATTCAGCTTCACTATGTAGTGTCAGTTGAGAAACTAAAGCAGAGGGCACTCAGAAAGCAAAGGGCATATTGGAACTTCAATTTCTTGTCAGGGTGCCATTACACACACACACACACACACACACACACACACACACAAAGAATCCTGAAGGAGCAAACACTGAAGAAGAGACCTGTATGGTTTTGTTGCAAGGAACTGAGGTAGAGGAAGTGTAACAGTAAGAAAAGTTCTTTGGAGAGTTGTGAAGAGGGGAACCACCTCTAAATGTGGCATTTAGCTTTTAAAATGGCTTGTGTATCCTTGGGTTGTAGTCCCATGTGATTCTGTAAAACAGTTTACTCTTTAGTGTTAACTTCTGTCTGATACAGATATTTCCTTTAGCTGTGTAACCTCCCAGTTTTGTTTATCTTTGAGAGAACTAATAAGCATGCACCTCAATAATGTTTAACAAAGGGGCATTGCCTTTGTTGCTAAATGTCCATGGAGGACTGAGCTTTGGATATACTCTCTTGCCAGGTGTTTAAGACCAACTTGAGCAAAACTGATCTCGTTCCTATCTGTTGCTACAAGTCAACTGAGATTGTCAGGGTCATTCTTGAAGAACATGTGAAAAGCCTCTTGGCTCTTTTACTAGTTGTGGCATCTGCCAGGATAGATCAAGGTCTGCCGATCACATGTGGCTTCGTTTGGAAGCATCAGGGACATCTGCCTGCCCAATAACCTTCCTGTCTTTGCAGCAGACACACTAGGAGGCTTTCTGTTTTCTGGGGTCATCTGATCCCTCTGATCAGGACCGGTCATGTTACACAGAGTTGCCAAGCCTGTAGAGAAGTTCCATTGTCCTTTGAGTTTGGGCTGACCAAATAGGGCAAGGGACAAAATATTGAGTATTTTCCTTAACCCTTTAACTTAACTATTTTAACCTTGGTCTCCTGGATTTGGTGTTAAACATTCAGCAGGACAGTTTCAGAAGTCTTAAAGTGGAAATACTATGTTACAGCTTTTTAGTTACCCCTTTTGTTGAATTAGGGTCAGTAATAGTGCTTGAAGTTAGTCTGATATCTTATCTGTTCTGTAGATGATGGTGTGTCTAAATTTAGGAGCCTCTCTGAATACAGATTTAGGAAACAGTGTTAATGATCAGAAAAAGACTGTCAAAGCAAACAGATATAAGTCAGGCTTTTAAATAGCAGTGTGGCCCTTCTATGTCAGATACAATATATATAAGAGAGCACTTATTGGTTTGGGGTGCTTCTAAGAGAGACCTCAATTTCTTGATTGAATGGATTTCCATGAATGGAAATTGAAGATCACATTAACATTCATTCACCAAGGCAGAGAGTGATAAAAAGGTAAATAACCCAAGTTTTTAAATGGTCAAAAATCTAAATAGATATTTCTCTAAGGAAGATATTCTAATAGCCAAAAAAAGATGCTTAACATTATTATTCATGAGGGAAATGCAAATAAAAACAACAATGAAATATCACTTCCCACCAAGTAGAATGGCTAGAATCAAAATTTCTGATAATAAATAGTTCTGGAGAGGATGTGAAGAAGTCAGAACCCTCATACACTACTGGTGGAGATGCACAATGGTGCAGTCTCTTTGGAAAGCAGTGTGGTGGTTCTTCAAATGATTAAGCATAATGTAACTATATGACCCAGTATTTCCACTCCTAGTAGAAAACACATATCCCCGCAGAAACCTGTTTATAAATATTCATAGCAATGTTATTCATAATAGCCAAAAAGTGAAAACAACTCAAATGTCCCTCAAAGGATGAATGGATTAAAAAAGTTTATCCATCTATATGTTGGAATATTATTCAGCCACAAAAGAGAATGAAGGAATGACACATGCTTCAACATGGATGAACTTTGAAAACATGCTAAGTGAAAGAAGCCTTCCCTCCACAAAGAGCACATTTGGTATGATTCCCTTTTATGAAATGACTAGAAATCTACAGGGACAAAAGGCATTTTTGTGGTTCATTCTGTCTGTGGGAGGAGAGTTCACATGTAGTTGGGTATAGAAGGTAGATATTAAAGGAGAAGGGTGATTTTCAAAATGTATGGTTTCTGAGGTGATGAAAATGTTCTCGAATTGACTTTAGTGATGATTGAACCGATCTGTCAATGCCAAAAAACATTAAATCATATTTGCAATAGGCAAACTGTGTGGTATATGAATTGTAACACCCACATCTTGCTGGGTGTGGTGATGCACATCTGTAATTGTAGCAACTCGAGAGGTTGAGGCAGAAGGATCACAAGTTCAAGGCCAGTCTGAGAAACTTAGTGAAGTCCTGTCTCAAAAATTAAAAAGGACTAAGGATGTGACTCAGTGTTAATCCAAGCATCCCTGGGTTTAATCCCCAGTAATCCATACATGCTCATACAGATACACACACAAACACACACACACACACACGTATGCATACACATTCACACAAAGTTTAGAAGGAAGGGTGGGGTAGGAGGTGGGGAGAAGGAAGGAAAAGAAGGGAGGTGGGAAGGAGAGCTAGAAGGAAGAAGAAAAATGAGGGAAAGGGGTAAGAAGTGAAAGGGAGGGAGGGAGAAAGGAAGGAATAGAAAGAAAGAAAACCTGGAATGGTAGTTCATGCCACTTATGAAATATCCAGAAGGACAGAAAGAAAATTCGAAAGCTTCCAGTGGGAGTACATGAACATGCTCATGCTCACACATAGCCCAGTAAACACATCCACTCCAGTCCCAAGCCAACTTCTCCCCAGCTCTTCCATTGCCTGCCCCCCCCCCACACTTGCTGGTGTGCATGACTGTCCACACGGATGCTGCTCAGTCCAGGAGCAGACGTCCACTCACTTCCCTCCCATGTCACTTATCCCTGGGTCCCATCTGCAGCAAGACATCACCCCATGCTACTACTTGGAATTTTGCTGTTTTCTGAGCTGACATTTCAAGTTTTGGTAGATCCATTCCATGTAAATATGTGGCAACTGAAAATAAGTGATAAAGGATACCCTAAGCATGCTAGGAAAGGAAGCTGACACAAGACCAAGGACCTTGATCAGAGAAGGAGGGGAACAGAGAACACCATGAGAGCACATGAGGCCGGCTAAGTTATGGGAAGATGCTGTAGAATGAGATCACTGAAGTCACGGTAGGTTATGGTCCAATGGGCCAGCTTCCCAGGACAGGAAAAGACATGCTGGTACTTATTGAAATACCTTCAACACTACTGGGTAGAGAAATGTTTTACTAAGTTCTGGAAGGTCAATCCTA
The DNA here is from genome assembly GCA_004027875.1 of Aplodontia rufa. NCBI lineage: Eukaryota > Metazoa > Chordata > Mammalia > Rodentia > Aplodontiidae > Aplodontia > Aplodontia rufa. The sequence continues at coordinate 7,501 of PVKS010011287.1, forward strand.
TGCTCATAGGGCATGATTGCACTAGGTCACAGAATGTTCAATAATGTCCAGAACGTTCAGCTCTTATAAATGTCATCAAGATATCAAAAAGATTTAAAATATGTCCAGTAAGGAAGGGAAATCATTCAATAATTTAAAATAGACTGTTATATAAGTAGATATGCATGAATTATCCGGATAAGGCCATCACAAGAGGCATTTTTGTTTCTAATAAGGCTGGATACCTAATGTGTTAGTGAACCCTCTATTGGGCCCAACTCACCTATTCAGGTTAACTCATCTTTGCCAGCAGAAGGAAAAGGAGAAAAATGTTATTGAAAGACCCTGCCTTACCAGGTGTGGTGGCATAATCCCAGCAACTTGGGCGGCTGAGACAGGAGAATTGCCAAGTTCAATGCCAACCCCAGACAACTTAGCACTGTCTCAAAATAAAAAAATAAAAATGGGCTCAGCAGTAGAGCACACTGGGTTCCATCCCCAGTATTGAAAAAAAAAACAAAGATGTTACTTTGCCTTTTTTTCAGGTGCTGCTGTGGCCAACTCATCAACCAGCATATTCCCCCTCTGCCAAGTGCAACACCCAGCACAAATGGAGAGGAGAACAAACAGGTGGAGACTCAGACAGAAAAATGGTCTGTCAGCAAGCACACCCAAAGCTACCCAACAGATTCCTATGGGATTCTTGAATTTCAGGGTGGCGGATACTTCAATAAAGCCATGGTAAGAGGCCATTAGACATGGTGCCATGGGAACTGCAGCTTTCATCAGAGACCTATTACAGCCCCGAGCCACAAACACCATCATGGGTTGTGGCTCAATTCTTCCTAGATATTTCACTGAAAAGCCATGGAATTTTAGGCACGAGACTTAGAAAGTGGACATCATTGTGAAGATCATGCAGTATCCCATAAATCCATACCAAAGCTCCGAATTCACAGAATACGCTGTGGGGCAACCCTGGCTCCACCTCCAGTGATTAAAAAATCCCCCCTTTAAAAAATTACTACGAACCCGCTTAGATGTGGAGCTTCGGAAAGATTCTTTTCTGAAGTTTGTCGGAGCTTCCCTGAATCTTCACTCAGATGGTATGAAAAGGATCAAAGTCTCGCAAATTTGCATGTAAACATGGGAGCCTTCTACCCTCCTGGTAAGCCCTGCTGATACAGGAGGCTTCAGCACTGTGGTCCCTTTCAGCTAATTCAGTTCCCCCTACTCTGCATGCTGGGAATTAAACCTATGAGTGCTCTACCACTGAGCTACATTCCCAGCCCTTTTTGTTTTGAGACAGGGTCTCCCAAAATTGCCAAGGCTGGCCTGGAATTTGAGATCTTTCTGCTTCAGCCTCCAGAGTAGTTGAGATTACAGGTGTGTGTTACCTTTCAACTAATTCTGAATAACACTTCTATATGCCCAGTTAGACCATTTTTTCAATTTCATCTTATTTCACTAGCCTGAGATCAGTGTTTAAATAAAATTCAGATGTGTTCCAAATACCACAATAAATGGTCTTCTGAAATGGAGACACCTTACATATTTGCACGACACAAAGAAGCAGCTCACAGGGACAGGGACCAAGGCCTCTGACCATCAACTTTTTCTTAACCTTGAGGAGAAAATCAGGTCCAGATGTGGAACCAAAATCTCCTTTCCCATTTATCCAACTTCTTGGACCACTGTTTTAGCTAAGCCAGCTTTGGACTTAATTCTTCCAAGACTAGGGTTGCCCAATAAAGTAAGAAGACTCATTTTTTCAGATAAGCAGCAGTTAAGTCTTTAATACAGATATGTCCCAAATATTGCATGACTTATTGCATTAAGTAGAAATATAGTACTGAAGCATTTTTCATCATTCATCTTAAACTCAAATTTAACTGGGTGAATTAGACTGCTCAGTTGCTACAACAAAATATCTTAAGCTTGTTATTTATAAACAACAGAAATTTAATGCTCGTAGTTCTAGAGACTAAGAAGTCTATGATCAAAGCACCAGCAGATTCAGGGTGTAGTAAAGTCTCACCCTCTGCTTCTCAGATCCTTACAAGGCAGAAGGGGTGAACAAACTCCCTTGGACCTCAAGGGCAATGTTCTTTAACCTTCAGGAGGTAACTTAATCACCTTCTATAAGTTCATCTCTTAATTACTATCATTGGGGGTAAGATTTAAATATGCAAATATTGGGGGAACACAAATATTTGGACCACTGCACTGGGTATTCTGTATTTTTATTTGCTAAACCTGAAAACCCCTCCCCAAGTTCCCTTTAGTCACTTGGCTGCAGACTCACGTGAAGTGCCCCGGGACACTGAGAGAGAGAGAGAGAGTCAAGGCAGATAGGTCTTACTTGGACATGAGCAATAACCCTGCTCTCCCTCTGACACAAGAAGCAAAACCCAGAACAGGTGCTGAGCATCATAATACACTCTTTTACAGTATATTCGGGTATCCTATGACACCAAGCCAGATGCCCTGCTTCATCTCATGGTGAAAGATTGGCAGCTGGAACTCCCCAAGCTCCTAATATCCGTGCATGGTGGTCTCCAGAACTTTGAGATGCAGCCCAAGCTGAAGCAGGTGTTTGGGAAAGGTCTGATCAAGGCCGCCATGACCACAGGGGCCTGGATCTTCACAGGGGGCGTCAGCACTGGTAAGAGCAGGTCCTCCCCTCACTGTAAATGTACACATCCAGGACTCACTGTGGCCTCCAAAGAGCTTCCTAGTAGTAATGGTTAGAAGACAAATTATGTTGCACCCTAATGCTAATTGTGACAAAAGTGAAGTCTTTATTCAATAGGTTTTTTAAAAAGTGGTATGATTTGCTTTGTTTAAACAGCACATGTAATAATTGTGTTAGTCAATGTTCTATCACCATAACAAATACCCCCAAATAATCAACTTTATAAAGAGAAAAGGGTTATTTTAGTTCATAGTTTTAGATGTTTCCATCCACAATTAGTTGACCCCATTGTTTTGGTCCTGTGGGGGCACATCATGGTGGGAATGCATGGTGGAGCAAAACATCATGACCAGGAAGAAAATAGAGAAAAAGATATTGGGTCCCTGCAATTCCACTTAAGGGTGCATCCACAGTGACCTAAAAATCACAAACTAGGCCCCACCTCTTTAAGTTTCTACCACTTTCCAGTAGCACCAAGCCAGGAGTTAAGCCTTTAATACATAGGTCTTTTGAGGATACTGAAATTCAAACCATATAATAATAATAGTAACAATAGAGAATGCCACTGGGTCACCTACTATACACCATTATTTGAACTGTGCCCTGGACAAGCATCATCTTCATTTAGCCTGTTGAAAATCCTTTTTGTATTTTATGGGACAGTAAACTGAGGCACAGAGAGGTTAAGAAACATGCCGGGTTTTCACCTTCAGCTTAATATAGCCAAGCACTGCCAAAAAGACCCCAATGACTTTCATCTTGAGGTCTTAGAAACATGTGAAGGAAATCCCTGTCCAATTGCTTTGTTTTCTATTTCCCCCCTTTTCTAGGCACTAAAGCAGGACTACTAATTAGTATGAGCTCAGACTATGAGTATATTTTTGTTTCACAATGAAAAAGACTATGATGTCTCACCCCTGTTCCACAGGGAATGTGAGGGCTCGTAGAAGCTGTCCCTGAAGTTCATGACTGGTGGTGTGAGGTGATTGGAAGTAGAAATGACTGAAATGTGACTCATGACTACACACAGGTGTCATCAGTCATGTGGGGGATGCCTTGAAAGACCACTCCTCCAAGTCCAGAGGCCGCGTCTGTGCTATAGGAATTGCTCCGTGGGGCATGGTGGAGAATAAGGAAGACCTGGTTGGAAAGGATGTAAGTCTTTTCTCTGAAGACACTGGCAGTTTTAAAAAACTGAATTCAGAATTTTGTGATAATTATAGATTTACGTGCAGTTGTAAGAAATAAAAACGAAAGCTCCATTATATCTTTTGCCCATTTCTCCAGGTGTAGCATCTTGCAAAGCAATGGTACAATATCACAATCAGGGCGCTGACATACTCTAGTCAAGTTAAAGAACACTTCCATCAACACAATGATCCCTTCCACTGCCCTTTAATAACTCTATCTAATTCCCTTCCACCTCCACTTCCCCCTTCGCTCCTGGCAACCACTAATGTGCCGCATATCTCTACCATTTTTATCATTTCAAGAATGTTATATAAATGGAAAAGTATGAAATCTTTGTGAAATGGCTTTTTTTCACTCTGCACACCATTTCTCTAGATTGTCATGTATATCAATAGTTCCTCCCTTGCTATTGCTGAATGGTTTTCTATGGTATGGATTTATCATAGGTGTTTTAGCCATTAATCTGTTGAAGGACATCTGGGTTGTTGCAGTTGGTCTATTATGAATGAAGCTTCCAAATACATTTGTGTACAGGATTTTGTGTTAATATGAACTTTCATTTTTCTGTGATAAAGATCTAGGCATACAATTGTTGGATTGCCATTATCAACAGTAATTGCTTTTGCTGTCTTAATGGAACAATTGGGAAAAAAATCTCTTCAATAGCTGAGAATAGGTTTAAGTGTAGTCATTACAGACACATGTATTCCACTTACTTCCCCATTAGGCTTAACATCAAAGCTCTGATTTGTGTTGTGCATTGTGTCAGGTAACAAGAGTGTACCAGACCATGTCCAACCCTCTGAGTAAGCTCTCTGTGCTCAACAACTCTCACACCCACTTCATCCTGGCTGACAATGGCACCCTGGGCAAGTATGGCGCAGAGGTGAAGCTGCGGAGGCATCTGGAAAAGCACATCTCTCTGCAGAAGATCAACACAAGTAAGTTCTGGCCAAGACTGCAGAACTACCACTGGACTGACACCATGACCATGAAAAATCAGGCTGATAAAGAAACTACCCAAAGTCATTGAAAGCTTTAACCTCGATTCTTGCTAGATCAATAGAAAATGACTTCTCTAGACCTTGTGCCTTAGCCACCAGCCAACATGCATTCACTGAGCTCCGTGTGATGCTTTACCCCAAGTTCACAAGTTGGTGCAAGAAGCAACATTGCACTGGTTGTCATGGTGATGCCATCACTCATCATGTTCTTCCCTCTAATCACTGCTGTTATTTTTAAAAAATTTTTAACAGGAAAAAAACAATTCTCACTCAAAGACTTAATATGATTTCTTCTATCAAGTAATAAGTATTAAATGTTATTAAATGCCTCTGTAGCTCTGGGTCTCTCACCCAGACTACGATGACCAGATGGGGACACCCCTGGAGAGGTTGCAGGAGCCATCTGCTCCTAGTGGACCATCATTCTTCCTGGTCCAGGTCCACATCCCTGATGCAAAACCGCCACTGCTGGGAGAAATCTGAGCTCAAACTAGACAGAAAAGAATGAACATCATCATCAACCAGATGAAACAGTAAGAACTGCTTAGAATTAAATGTTTGGTATGCCCTTTTGGGATCTGCCTCTATTCCAGCAATTCTTACTGCCAAACAATTACTAAAGGATCTTGAAGATCATTTTGTTTTTACCATTACTGGTGAGGTTTTTGTGCAAGACAATCTAGGCTTGGAAAATGGTCATTATAGAGCATAATTTAAAGGACTGTGATACTGCTCAGGTGGTTAGAATGGGGATTGCCCACTACAAAAATGTGTGGATTCCCAAAAATCAAGTCTTGATGGATAAATGGGTTGAATTAGTTTTTGTTCTTAATATTTTAATTTTTTCTGGACCTGAAAGTTTTCACATTGCCCAACTTCACTTGGCCTTGTGACTTGTGGGCTTCCCTTTGTCATCCTTTGCCTAGGGTTCTGAGTGGGGCAGGGACAGCAAAGGGGTGCTCAGTTGTCACTTCCCACAGCACAGAGCTTCAGGAAGTTCAGCCTGAGCCAAGAAGAACCAGTTCTACTCTGTTGATAGAAAAGAAGGTGATTTGGCCACTATATTCCTGAAGCTCTAAAACCCAATCCTAGCTTGAATTGGAAATCTCAAGAGCAGAGTCCATGCCATCTTGATCCATTTTCCAGTATCTCTGGTTTAGAGCTTGGCACAAAATAGACCTTCAATGCTCATTTGCTGGAATGAATTTAACTGTAGTTATTTCTACACAAGACACCAAAGTAGTTCAAACTATTTAGGTATTCCTGACATAGAAATGCACCGTGAAAGCAAAGCAGAAACTCTGACTTCACCCACCTGAAATTCTTAAATCTTTTCATAACCTTCTAGCAGAATGTATCTGAAGCTCTTGAGAACACATTTCCTACTTGCTGCTTGCTAATGTTAATTAACTAATTCCCATCACAACTAACAGACACCCGGTGAAACATACTCAGGATACAGCAAATTCTCTGGATCCAAGCCTTCTCCTCCAAGGATCTGAGCAGCTGCAGATGGGAAATAATCAGGATTAAAAAACTGCATTTTTATTACACATGTACAGCATTTCTTTTCTTGTCATTATTCCCTAACCAATATAGTATAATTACTATTTACATAGCATTTGCATTGTTTTAGGTGTTATAAGTCACCTAGAGATGATTTAAGTATATAGGAAGATGTACATAGGTTCCTTACACATATTACATCATGTTATATAAGGGACTTGAGTAGCCTCAGGTTCTGATACAGGGGAAGTCCTGGAACTGATCCCAGTGAATACTGAGGACGACTGTATAATCAGTCCTGGCCAGTTCCATGTAACATGGTGAGGAAGGTGAACTCATCACTCTCCTTGTCCTCCCACTTCAGAATCTCAGCCTCCTAGAATCCCCTGTCATCTGTTTCCCAGAGCCCACCCTGCTGGTTCTAAAAGCTATGTAGCATACAGCTATTGTGCTCTTGGAGAGTCCTATTATTTGATTTAATTAAAAAAAGCATAAGGAGGTCTAGGGAATAAGTCATTAACCAATGGGCTAATAATGGTCATTGTATTTGCCTGTAAGATCACATATGGGTTGAATATCCCTACTCTGAAATTCTTGGTACCAGAAGTGTTTCAGATTTCAGAGTTTTCAGATTTTGGAATATTTGCATAGACTTTTACCAGGATGAGCAGATTAGGGTTGCTCAGCCTGTACTGCCTTACTCTAGGCACTGAAGACAGAAACAATAACAACAACTTACCAGAACTGCATGCCAGTTAATGTTTATAATATGCTTTGATAGTCAAAGACATTCTTACATTTCAGGTCTCTTGCTTCTTCAAGACAGAAAGAGAGAAGGGAGGCATTATAGTTATTTACCTTTTACAAATGGTCATTTAAGTCTTGTGGTGGTTTGGTAATTGGCCCAAGGTTTTTTGTTGTTTTTTTTTTTTTTTTTTTTTTTTTAACCAGGGCAATGAACCCACAGGGGTGTTTAACAGCTGAGCCAACTCCCCAATCTTTTTAATTTTTTATTTTAATTTAAGATTAATTTAGGAAAGGCCAGGAACTGAAGTGAGTTTTCCTGTGACTGGATCAGATCCCCTTCCACTGCTTCATTCTTTAAGGGAAAGCCAGTCCAGTGGAAATTTCAGACCCCAGGGCAGGGGAGAGGGAGGTATGTTTTTTAGCAAAGAACATCTTCCAATGCTTCTCATGGCTCACCTTGGTAGCCCATAGGCATGGTTAAACATGGTGTTTGACCACATGGGAGCCTGGAAGTTCAGGATTTTTGAGGTTCTGGGTTTTTGGGTGAGGCCATGATATGAGGTTTGAATGCAAGAATGAAAACAATCATGATGTGCCTGAATTCATTCCTGCCTGCCTCTGGGTAAATATTAATGCCACATGGAGAATCTGTCAAATCGAAAAGTTTGTACTCTTCACCATATTTCAGGAATTAAAATGAGCTAGTAGAAGGTTCTGTACATTGGTCCAAATGGTGAATGTGGTTTGTGTTGCAGGACTGGGACAGGGTGTGCCGGTCGTGGGCCTCGTGGTGGAAGGGGGCCCTAATGTGGTTTCCATTGTCTTGGAATACCTCCAAGAAGACCCTCCTGTCCCCGTGGTGGTCTGTGATGGCAGTGGAAGAGCCTCGGATATTTTGTCCTTTGCACACAAGTACTGTGAAGAAGGAGGGTAGGATTTTTGATGTGTGATGAAGGGTGGGTTCTTAACACCTTGTTAGGCCAAAGAGAACATCTGAAGTGATCTGTTTAGACATTCCAAAAATGCTTAAATGATGAACATTTGCTAGATGTCCTGTCAAATTCCCAAGGTCAGCATGCAAGGGAGCTGTCAGGAGCATCTTGTTACTGACAGAATTCTCTCTCTGGCAGAGTACTCTCCTTTCCAACTTCATTTTCCCTTATAAGGTTTGCAACAAGGCTGGAATGTAAGACAAGTGTGAATGCAATTTTTGACCACGGTGACGTTTTGTCTCCTGTGCAGGGATACCCTCCAATAGTTTCAAAAACAATATACCAGATGGATATAGAGATGTCTGATTGATTCAGAAATAAGTTGAACTTGTTTTGTTTTGTTCTCTATTGCATTTCCTTTGAACAGGATAATAAATGAGTCCCTCAGGGATCAGCTTCTAGTTACCATTCAGAAAACATTTAATTACAGTAAGACACAATCACATCAGCTGTTTGCAATTATAATGGAGTGCATGAAGAAGAAAGAACTCGTAAGTGTCTTGAATTTATTTTCAAACAAGCTCCACAAAGAGAATTATGTTTCCTTTTCTAATTCTGCCATGTGTGCTTGATAGAGTTTGTCATATTTTAGTTCAGTCTCTTCCAAAAGACAGTTTACAAACCCACACTAATTTGATGGTTGTGTCCATGTGATGGAAGCAGACCTAACGAGCCCACACAGGAGAGGGTCCCATGTGCTTTCAGACCTTAGGAAATTATCAGGTGACATCACAACTGGAGGTTCAAAATATAAATCAGATTTAAAGATCTGGGGGAGAAAGGCATATGCCACCCTTTTAGATGTGTTTACAATGTCAAAATCATTTCACATTCCACATTCATAATTATTTCCCACTCCTTCATTCCTGACTGGTGTTCATAAGGAATCAATACTTATGCAAAGAAGATAGCATCTTCAAAATTCTAAATTTATATATTTCCTATAAATATATCCTATCTGATTAGATGTGCTTTTATCATCTCAAGTAGATTTGGATGCTGGAGTGTAAATTCTGAAGGGGCTTCCCCTCTCAGGGATTTTGGATCAGATTAGATAAATGATAAAATCAGAATCCAGGGAAGGATTCGCAGTCAATACAAACGAAGCTGTAACCTGGAAATCAATAGCAATTGGTTTGAAATTGTTTACCTCTCAGAATCATTGCATTACACATCAGTCTCTGCGGTTGCTTTAAAAACAAAACAAAAAACCCCCTCCATACCCAATCTTGTTTTCAGTCCTATCTTGCTTGTACCTATTTTCAGGTCACTGTGTTTAGAATGGGTTCTGAAGGTCAGCAAGACGTGGAGATGGCAATTTTAACTGCCCTGCTGAAAGGTAAGCGTTCAGGAAATGGTTATTCCTGTCCTTTCAATGCCAGGCTGGCCTGGGGTGATCTCTGTCCTCTCTAACTGGGGATGTGTCTGTGGGTGGTAGAACCCTGAGCCAGCCAAAGGTGATCTCAGCACAACACCCCACTAGAATGATAAGACTTCAAATGGGTTTCTGCAGGGCAGGGGGCTGTGGATGCCCATGAACCACAATGGGCTGAAGTCAGAGCCATTTCCACTTGTAATAGGTCCATTATGGGCTTCCACTCACAGTGTAAACGTGGACTGGGTTTTCATCACTGCATTCCGCAGAGCTGTACAATTTCTCCGTCCCACCTAGAATGACAGGCTTTGACCAGGCACTCCTGAGGTTGCCTCCACTTTCCTCCCAGGAAGCTCTAGGAGAATAAGGAGTGCTTAATCTCAGGCCTTAGTAGTAATTCAAGAGCAAAATGAAAGGCAGCAATGCTTAGTTCCAAAGAAAGCATCTGCTCACTGCCCAGCACCTAAAAACCCAGGTGGTACCAGGCCTGGAGTAAAAAAATCACTTATTTCTTGCCTTTACAGGAACCAATGCATCGGCTCCAGATCAGCTGAGCTTGGCACTGGCTTGGAATCGTGTTGACATAGCACGAAGTCAGATCTTTGTCTTTGGGCCCCATTGGCCGGTGAAACTAAGTGTTTTCAATCCATATCATTTATTTTAACTTTGTAAAAATTTTATTAGAATGTTCCCCTTTGTGACATGAATCTCAGGAAGTGATCTAGGGTTTCTAATGATCTGATGCATAATCCACTAAGATTATTAGAAGATGTTATTTAACTTCAAAGAACAAAAATGAAGTAAAAGCTATCAGCACTAATTCTAGATTCAAACCAATCTTCTTGAAGAAACTAACCACCAAATCTGTTATCATTGCTGGTCAAAGTGGATCTTTATCCTTTCAAAGAAGAAAGGAAACAGCTCATTAAAATTCAATACCATACTTTTAACCATGGCATTGATTTTTCAATTATGTTCCACGAAACCCTGGAGACCTAGAGAATTATGTGTGTGATGTGTATGTGGTCTTTGTGTGTGGCAATCTTACTGTTGTGTTTGTGGTGTGGTTTATTGTATTGTGTGTGGTCTATGTGTGCAGCACGTGTGGGGTATATGGATGTGTGACATGTGGTGTGTGATGCATATGTAGTTTAGTGTGGTGTCTGTGCATATGAGTGTGTAAAGTGTGGGGTTTAGAATGTGTAATATGTGAAGGAATGTCTATATGTGAGATAAGTTGTTTATATGTCATGTGCAAAGCGTTGTCTATATGTGGTATGATGATATATAAGTGAATAATGTGTGTGGCATGGGTGGTAGTGTGTGTGTGTATGAGTTTGGGGGTTATTTTGTGTGTGATTGTGGGGATGTATAGTGGGGGAATAGATACATATGAATATATGTATATATTTGCACACACACATACATACATATTATTTTTGTGTATGCATATGTGTGGTTGGGGTATGTGTGTGCATGTGTGTAAGTAACAGCCGTGTGTGGTAAGTGGCTCTAGGCCTCCTATTCCTTCAGTCAAAGTGGCTTCTTCGATTTGTTTTGTAGAATGGGTTTCAGAGTGAATTTTTATTTGCAAGGACTCTCCTGTTTAAACACAGGGAGGGATATTGAGAGGATTCATGTCAGGTTTTAAAAAATATATTTCTCAAAACATGCCTGGCATTTTGCTGGCATATATTTCACTTTTTACAATAATTTTTTATCAACTAGTATGGAGCATTCATGGAATAAGATGAGTCTATTAAAGAAATAAGATACTGGGAAAAGGGATGCTTGCATGCTGTTTATTGTATTACCTGAATTAAGAAAATGGTACAATACTTTAAATATTTTAATTTCTTTCTAATATTTTGGCTTCTCAACTCTTAGCACAGGAATTCAATGCAAAATAAATTATTTCAAGAATGGCTATGAGACAGAATGCTGTGGCAGAGAATTTAGAAGATTCCACCATGGATTGCAAAGGAAGGGCTTGCTATTCAAGAAGGTCTTGAGCTTCTCTGTTTAAGAAGAGTATCCTCTCACCCATCTTCATTTTTGAGGGAGTGGCAGCTTTCTGGGTCATCCACAAAGAAAGAGAAAACTATGTTTTCCAAACTATAAAAAGAGCTAAGTAGGGATCAGCCAGAGCACATGGCCCTATCTGGCTAACAGAACTGCCTGCATTGGGTCCTCTCAATGCAAAGGCGATAAGTAATCTGAAGGAAGTGTCTAAACCACAGACAAGCAAAAAGAAAGAAACAATCATTCACACCCCCACCATAGAACTAGAAAAGCTCTACATGAAGTTTTATAACTTCATGTTTTCACTCAATATATGTAATACTACTTTTTAAAAATAAATTATGTAAATTGATAATTATTTTAAGAGAGAGGGACAATGAGAGAGAGAGGGAGACAGAAAGAATCAATTTTATTTAGTTTTTTTATGTGGCTTTATTGTTTTCAACATTTTGTTGTGAACATGGAGCTGGGTTTCAAATCTGTGTCCTTGTGCATCCCAGGCAAGTGCCATAACTGCTGAGCCACAGCTCCAGTTCCTCTAATGATACTTTATTACTTTTTATTCTTCACTTTTTCTCAGCTAATACGTAAATATGGTTTTAAAATCAAATAATGAAAATAAACACACAATAACAAGCAGAAACTCCCCTGCCCAACCTCCCAAAGAATTTAACTGTCTCTATCATTTTCTGGTAGTTGCTTGTGTACATTGACTAAACACGTTTTTTCACTGTTTCTTGATTAATTACACATGTAGACATATTCCATGAATTCTCCTTTTGGAAATAGAAGGAAGTGGCCCTCTAGCACTGCTTCCACCTCTCCCCACACCTCCTGGATTCTACAGTTACCTGTTTAATTATTTCATTGGTCACCTTTACAGTGGTAAAGAATACATGGGGCCATTCACTTGTTTCATCAACTCCAGACTCCCATTTTGTAAAATGAAGAAATTAACTTTATACTTCTCCTTCTTCCCCTTATACCATCACCTTCCTAATGCCATCAGCCTTGCTGTTGATTGTGGTCAATGTGTTTAATGTTTACAAATCATTCTTTAATCATTCTTAAAGTTTTGTTTATATCTGACTAATCATCATGGAGCTTTCACACTTGGTCTAAAAATGGAGACACCAGCAAACTTTACTTTGTCATGTAAAATTGACATTAAAGATTTCATTAAAAACTGACATTAAAACTCAATAAAATTGAGCTTAAAGATTGCTCAATCTTATAGTAGACTTGAACTCAAAGATAAGGAAAGGTAGTCCTGGTTTTTCTTTGCATTTCCAATTAATTCTCTTTCTATGTCTTAATTTGCCTTCAGATCATTAAGACTTTTCTATTCTCTTAATCATTACTGCTCATTTCTTCTCAAAGAACCTTTCAACTCCCATAATTTCAAACCCAGATGCTCTGGATGCTCTCAAAGTCTGTTATATGGCTCTCAGCTTCAGATATCCCTTCATTGTACCCAGAGGCTGGTCTATTGCTTTCAAGGACCCCATGTCTTCCTCTCCTTCAGATTCTTGTGGTTCTTTTTTTCCTAAAGTAAATCTTCAAGTAAATTTTTTGTAGATGTGGGAAGAGTGGGTTCACATGTCTGAAAAAAAGTCTGCCACATACAAGACTGATAATTGTGCTATGATTCTTGTTTAATTATAGATGAAACACTGGTTTCTCTCAGATACATTTGAAAATCTGCTCTTGAATTTTGGTGTTTTGAAACTTCACAAGGATATGTCTTCTATTTCAAAAAATGCAAATAAAAGTGTCTATAAAATATAAATTTAAGCATTTACATATCCACTCTTGTATCATCCATTCTGTTTGGCTATCTAAGTTCCCTTTATGCTGAAGACCCAAGTTTTCTTCTCTTGCTTCTTTGAGTATTTCTTCCTTCACTTTCTCTCTTTCTTCATCTAGAATTCCTGTTAGTGAAGCATACATTGGTGCTTTCTTCCTGGATTGATCTTTTATTTTCTCATTTCCATCTCCATCACTTTTCTGTGTGTTTCTTTAAAACCATTCAATTTTTTAATTTAACTTTTATTCTAATATTTTAAAAATTTTGGGCAATCATATTTTAAATATCTAAGAAAGCTTCATCTCAGAGAGGCATATCTGAGAATACAAATTGGACTTTTTAAAATTCATTTCCATTCTCTTCATGCTCTCTATCTTCTCCCTGGTCAGCAGCTCCATTTGTTCCATTTTCTCTTTTCTGTTGGGTTTTTGACTTTCTCAAATGCTGTAGACCCTTAGTTGTCCATTCGCATTTCAGAAAGAGGGATGGGATTGATAAATTGGTATGAAAGTCTATTTGCAAACAGTCCCTTGGGGGACTGAAATGGATTCCTGACCTAGGAATGGTGAATACTCTTGCTATTATAGAGACTTTGTGGTAGGAAATACTTAACAATTCCAACACACAAAAAAAATACTGGTCTGATTTGTTGTATTTAACTGGTCAAATTTCTTCTGTTATTAAATGCAAAAATAAAAGCTTCCTGAGAGTATAATGATGATTACTAGGTGTGAGAGTATGGGGAGTGTGGAGATGCGGGCCAAACAGTACAGTTTCAGTTAGATGGGAAAAATCAGTTCTGAAGATCTATTGTATACCATGCTGACTATAATTCATAATAATGTGTAGTGTATTCAAAAATTGCTGAGACAGTAGATTTAAAAATTCCTCATCACAAAAGTATGTAAGTATGTGAGGTATAGGTATATTAATTAGCTTGATTTAGACATTCTACCATATGTACATGTATGAAAACTTCACAAGTATGCCATAAACATGACATTTATCACTGAAAAATAAAAATAAAATCAAAGTTGTCCCAATATAACCATTTGTAAAAACATGCTTTTAAACATAAAAAAGAGAAAGAGAAGTGCATGATATATATAAGTAACAAAGGTATTTGTGTACTTATAGTAAATCATAAAAATGTGAATTAACAATTTTTTAAGAAAGAAGGTTAAACTTGGTCTGATCAGAAAGGAGAGAGGCCTGGGAACATTATGATAGCTGGCCACTTTAAAGACAAAATCTACAAATTTTTGTCACTCTCTTGAAATTTGGGGAACATAAAGAACTTGACTAGATCTTTAGCTGTGCAGAAACTTTTTAGTTTAATTGCATCCCATTCATTTAATTTTGATTTTACAGCATGCGCCATAGGAGTTTTGTTAAGGAAGAAGCTGCCGATGTTCAATAGACTTTTAAATAGCAAGAAGTTCAAAGAGAAATTTTAAAATATTCTAAATTAAATGAAAATGTAAATGCAACTTATCAAAATTTATGAGAGGCAGAAAAAGCAGGGGTCCGAGGGAATTTTCTAGCAGTGAACTTATCTATTAGAAAAGAAGAAAGTGGGGGCTGGCACGGTGGCTCGGCGCTTGCACGGCATGCGTGAGTACACGGGTTCAAACCCCAGCGCCCACGTACACAACTAAGTGTCAGAGCAACGAAAGCCATGTGAAAAACTCAATAAAAATTGATTCTCTTTGTCTCTCTCTCTCTCTCACCGTCCTTCTCTCTTTAAAGAAAGAAAGAAAGTATTCACCTAAAGAAACTGAAAGAAGGGCAAGTAAAAAGCAAATTAAGCGGAAGAAAATAATAAAAATTATAGTGTAAATCAACAGCATTGAAAATAGAAAATCAATTGAAGAAGTCAACAAAATAAAAATCTAGTTTCTTTAAATTATCAATGAAATTAATAAGCCTCTAACTTGGCTAATTAAGAAAAAAAGGGAGAGAAAAGTCAAATTTATAATAGCAGAAATGAAAGAGGAGACATCACTGCAGACATAATAAAAAATAATAATTTTTTATTATCTAAAAAAATAAAAAGAAGATTATAGACAACATTTCTACCAAGTGATTGTTTAACCGATATTTAAGGATGTAAAGGAGTAACGCCTCGCTCTGGATGTGGCCCATTGCCATCTCACATCCTTTTTAACGTATGACATTACAATTTAACAACTTGTGTTAGGTGCAATCTCACGTGCACAGCCCCAAGGACTGTCACCTGCCTTGTGCTGACTTACCCTTCTAGCAATACAGAAACATATCATCTTTTCATGCGTATTAAGTTCCATTTGCAGAAATTTCCAATGGTTTTGTCATGTATGTCACCTGTGAATTCATATTCCTCTCATCCTACTGTTTTGGGGTTAGCTGTTTTTGGTCCAGGTAGTGATGTTGTATTTCACCTTGCCAGATTCAGTCTATCATGATAGCCTGTCAAAATTAATTATATCTTCCGTCTTACTTTCCTCAAGCCTAAAGAAATGCCTTGAGTACTTGGTTCCTCTTATTCTCCAGGTTTCCTCTAGAGCCTGCACTTTCAAGTTATTTCAGTTGGAAGAGCCATTTGTACAAAAGATACGTACCGCACAGTCTCAACTTATAAAATAGATGAGAATCAAGCTCAACCTATGAGTCACCTTCCTTCTAGAAGCCTCTGAAATCCATCCTCAGAACCAATGGCTCTGCTAGCCCAGGCTCAAAGCTACTCCTATGAGGTTACAAAGTGCCCTTAAAATCCTGGGGCATGGCCCATGAAGGCAGAGCAGGTGCATTTACTTCAGTACCAGCGAACTCTCTTCCAGTGCCTGACCACATCTCTTCTACATTTTCATTCTCCTCAACAGCAAAAACAGAAGCCACAGAGAAGCGGGATTCTCCTATTTCTCATTTGCTCAGCAGCAGAAAATGGGGAACCAATCTCTTCTTTCAACTTCTTGAGGCAAATTGAACTTGTGTTTAAAATCCACATCTTCACTTATTAATTAATTTAGAAAATGTCAGTTGACAACTTCTTGTGTGCCAGGCCTTTCTTCCAGATGCTAAGGACTCGGGATTGAATAAAACTGACCTGCTACAGCCCTTATCAGACTCTTCACATGATCTTGGGACTGACATGGGGGTGGAGAGTAGGCAGGAAGAGGAAAGAAGATGTGAAACAGGTAATCAAACAAGTATTGGATTACAAGTTGTAGCAAGTGGTAAGACAGAAAATGCAACTGCCATGAGAGAGAATGTGGGGCTGGAAGAGGGCTATTTTGTATTGTGGGGGAAAAAATAGAATGAACACTGAGAACTGACAGGTGAATAAATGCTGGCTGGTAGAAAGTGAGGGTTGAGCACCTTCCATGCAGAGGGAAGGGTACATGATACAGGCAAGAACAAGAAAGAACCCAAACATTTTGAAGGAAATGAGAAAAATAAATAAATAATGGCCAGGGTGGCTGGAATGCAGAATTTCAAGAGGATAACTCAGGGGTAGGCTACAAGCTGGCCAGAAGCTCTGTGCTGTGGAGTCCTGCAAGTAATATCCAGTCCTGAAGGCTGGGATCTAAGGGCTTAGAGATCCACTTAAGGGATTTTCTTTTTAAATAACAATAACATTTATTATTTCTGGGGGTCAGGAATTTGGGAGTGATTTAGCTAGGCAGTTGTGGCTCAGATGCTCTCATGATACTGTATAGTTCAGCGATAGGCTGGGGCTGCAGTCATCTGAAGGCTTGACTGGGGTTGGAGGACACACCCAGGGCAACTCACAGTGGCTGGCCTATTGGTGTTGGTTACTGGCTGGTGGCCTTGGATTCTCCCCACATCAACCCTCTGCAAGCTGCTTGAATGCTTTCACAACATGGTGGCTAGCAATTTCTGCTTTCCCTTCTGGTCTTTTCTCGTCATTTCCTTCCACTGTTGTTACTTTACATGCTTTTTCCAATTTTTTAAAAATGGTAAAGTGCATATAATGTAAAATTAACCATCTTAGCTATTTTTAAGTGATAGTTCAGTGATATTAAGTGCATTTATGTTGCTATTCAACCATCATCAACATTGAACTCTAGAACTTTACATCTTGCAAAACTCATACTCTGTACTTATAAAATAATAACTCCTCATTCTCATCAAGCAGAAATCATTCGCTTTCTGTCATGAATGTCACTACTCTGCACATCTAGATACGTGGAATTTCATACAGTGATTTGTCTTTTTATGATCGGTTTATTTCACTGGACAAAATGTCCTCAGGGTTCATCCATGTTGTATTACGTGTCATAATTTCTTTCTGTTTTAAGGCTGAAAAATGTTCCATTTTGCATATATACCACTTAATTTATCCATTCATCTAGTGTTGATGATTGTATTACTTCTACATTTTGGCTACTGTGAGTAATTCAGCTATGAACAAGGGCGAACAAATATTCATTTTAATCCCTTTTTTCATTTCTTTTAGGTACATATTCAAAGGTGGGATTGATGGGTCACATGACAACTCTAGGATTAATTTTTTTTTCTCCCTCCACTCCCAGCACTGTAGATGGAGCTCAGGGTTCCAAGCACACTAGGCAAGTGCTCTACCACTAAACTACATTACTCCAGGCCTTTTTAAATTTTTGTTTTGTGACAAAGTCCTGCTGAGTTGCCCAGGTTGAACTTGTGATCCTCTGCCTCAGCCTCCCTAGTAGCTGGGATTATAGACTTGTGCCATCATGCCTGGGCTCGAGGTGTAAAATTTTGAGGAACAACCATACCCTTGTTTATAGCAGCTGCATCATTTTACTTTCTCACCACAGTGCACAAGGGTTCCAATTCCTCAACTTGCTTTCCAAATTTGTTATTTTCTGTTTTTTCAATAATAGCCATCCTAATGGGTGTGAAATAGTATCTCACGTGATTTTAATTTGCATTTCCCTCATGATTACAAACATTAAGCATCTTTTTGGACACTTGTGCATTGTCTTTGTAGAAATAGCTAGTCCAATCCTTTGCCTATTTTTAAATTGGGTGGGTTTTTGTTGGTGGTGGATTTTAGAAGTTTTCTATATATTCTGGATATTAATCCCTTATCATACACATGATTTAAAATATATTCTCTCATTTGTGGACTGACTTTGTTGATAATGGTTTTGTTTTGGTTTTGGTTTTTGTAGTGCTAGAGGTAGAATCCAGGACCTTATATATATATATAAGGCAAGTACTCTACCACTGAGCTATATCATAGTCTCTCTTAGTAAGATTTTTTTATGCACAAAATTTTTAAATTTTTTGAAGCCTAATTTGTTTAATTTCTCTCTTTTGCCTTTAGTGTCATAATCAAGTCAAGCCTGATATCATGATCCTTTTGTCCCATGTTTTCTTCTATGAGATTTATAGTTTTGGCTTTTATGTTGAAATCTTTTATCAATTTTTAATTACTCTTTGGTATTTGCATATGGTGTAAGACAAAGCTCCAACTTCATTCTTTTGCATGTAAGCATCCATTTTCCTGGAACCATTTATTAAATTCTATGTCACTTTTCACTCAAGACCATGATGGTATTGCCTACATGACAAATCAGTCAAGAAAATCTTTCATCCACATCTTTATGTTGGCCAGAAACTACACAAATGCACACACATTTCCCTCAATGTAATCTCTATGCCATACTACTTACGTATTTTAAGCAGGAACATTACATGCTTCCATTTATACATTTAAGGATCTCTCTGGAAAATACAGTGGTGGGTGTTACAGCAGATATGCAAGGTCCTGTTAAAGGGATATTGAAATAATTCAGATGAAAGCGTCAGGGACTAGAGCAGAGGCCGAGACAAAGATAAGACTCAGACAGAATTGAACAATATTTAACATGTAACATCAGTGAATGTAGGGCTGGGTTAATCATGGGGAGGGCAGCGAGAAGGAAATGAGATATCAGCAATGATGGCCAGTTTTCTGTCTTGAATAACTGGTAAGTTATGATGCCACATGGCTGATATGAGAGACTGAAAGAGGAATAGGCTGGAAGGGAGGCCTCCTGAGTGTGGTCTTAGACATTAACAAGCGTTGCTATGTTTTGGATAAGGTTTGTCCCCCAGAAGTTCATGTGCTAGAGGTTGCCCCAGTGTAACAGTACAGTTGTCTAGTGGGGCCTGTGTCAAGGTAATTAAGTCATGGGGAAACTGGTTTCCAAAAGGACCAAAGAAGTTCTTGCAGAGCCCAGGTCAGTCCTTGTGAAAGTTTGTTATTATAAATAGAACAAGATAGAATTCTCACCAGTCCCCAGCTTCCTTTCTTGCCTGTAACCTGTGCCACTGGCAAACAATCCCAAAATGGTGCCATCTACCATGATATAATGCAGCCAGAATAGCCCTCAACAGAGCTAGTGTCACAGTGTTTGGTCTTTCAGCCTCCAAAGCTATGAGCTAAATATTTCCTTTATCAAGTATCCAGCTTCAGGTATTTTGTTATAAGAGCAACAGAAAGTTGACTAAAACAAACTTAAAGAGTCTTTGAGGGGCTGGAGTGGTGGTTCAGTGGTTACAGCACTTCCATGGCATGTGTGAGGATGTGGGTTCAAACCCCAGCACCATGTACACAATGAAGTGTGGGAGCAACGAAAGCCACATGAAAAACTAAATAAAAATTGATTCTCTCTTCCTCTCTCTCTCTCACTGCCCCCCCCCCATCTCTTTTTAAAAAAAAGAGTCTTTGAAACATGCAAGTGGAGAAGCAAGTAGGCAGCAGGAACTCTGGGGAAAGGGGTAGCTAGACAGGATAGACTGTTTGCAAATAAATGAAGACTGGTGGCATGGTCAATGAGGTCACCAAGGGAGAGAGATATCCCTTGGTGACCTCTAGAGTAGAGTGGAAATGAATGGGGCTGAGGATGAAGCCCAAAAGAACCTTGCCCTGGAGAATCAGTGGCCAGACAGGAAATCTGGGAGCCTGTGGAGCCAAAGAGATCAAAAGAAGAGGCTCAGGAAGGAAGCAGGTGGTAGAGCCAGGTGCACTGAGAACCCAGCACAAGGAGGACTGGGAAATTCTAGACACCAATAGAGTCATTGGTGACCAGAGTCAGAGCTGTGGACAGATGGGGAAGAAGAGCAGAGCAGGTGGAGGAAAGAGTAAAGAGGGAGGGAAGGTCCATGGGCAAACATCTCACCAAGAGTTTGGCTGGAGGAGAAAGCAGGTCTGGCAGGAGAGGACACGAGCTGAAGGATCAAAGTTGTTCAAACACTGGCTGTGTGTTGTAGGGGGCTGGATTGCCCCCCGGGAGCCGATCAGGAGGAGGATGAGTGCCGACAGCTGGAAACTGGGCTCCTCTGGGCCCCTCCTCGTCAGGGGACCCCTTCCTTCCTAACCGGGGAAAAACGAGTCAACCACATGCAGCTGATGGCAGC
>PVKS010011287.1:28307-57422 GCA_004027875.1 Aplodontia rufa
CAGGTTTTTATATATGGAGGAGGGGAGACAGCCAAGGAATCAATAATCCTTCTAAGGGAGTTGCCAGGGGTTATGCAGATTTTGAGTACAGACAAACAACTAGGTAGCAGCACATTCCAACCCACTCTAACTCTTTGCATAACAAAGCAGGACCTAGCAGCCCTTCCTGAAGGAACTTATGGAAATAGTAACAAGATCGTTCTAGGGCAGCTGTTGAAATAGGGGTGAAGGCTACACCCCAACAGTGTGTCGCACCAGGACATAATTCCATGTTTCCCAGGTAGTCAGGAGGAAGACCTGGGTGACAGTCCCACTTCTGTTCCCTTGAGTAGAGTACATTGTGTCTTTGAAGTCTCTAGTTTGTCACCACGTTGCGTAGAGCTCCATGACCTCAGGCGAGCTTCTTTACCCGATTGGTAAAAGCTCCAGTTCATGCTTATGTCCTGACAGACATCTGTGGCTATATCCATTGTCTCTGACCTATTCACAATCAAGTTCTAACATCAGACAACCATGAGAACATCTCTTTAGTGCCTTTGTACTTAGCTCTCGGCACCCCTTTCTTTGTGTAAAAATACATGTCAATCAAAATGTCAGCCACTTCAAACACACAAAGCCATCGCATGAAGCCAAGTATGTATTGGTGCACATAAGTAACAGTGGTTCACAACATCAGGACCATCTCTATCAGACAACCAGGCCTGCTTGACTGAGCATGTGTGTGTGTATACCAGTGTATATAAATATGTGTACTCATGTGCACCTATTTGCTGTATGCATACGCATGCACTGTATACATATGTGAATGTATATGACTGTGTACATGTGTGCACATGTATGCTGTTGCATGTGGGTTTATGCAAGCTGGTGTGTGCACGTATGCCATGTGTGGGTGGGCATGTGTATGTGCTGTGAGCGAGTTTGACTATACACAGGTGGGGTGGTCAGAGTGCTTGTCTTAGGACAAGGGACAGCCTCAATACCTTTTCCCAACTCTGCTTCCTGTGGACTGCAGCCTCTGGGAAGCCTGGCCCCCCCAGTGGATACTAAAATCACAGAGAAGGAAAAGAAGCCACCCACAGCCACCACCAAGGGGAGAGGAAAAGGCAAAGGCAAGAAAAAAGGGAAAGTGAAAGAGGAAGTGGAGGAAGAAACTGACCCCCGGAAGATTGAGCTGCTAAACTGGGTACGTGGAAAATCCTTGCTCTTGTTTCTTGGGATAAAGATGGTATTGAATTTTCAAATCCTCTTCAATTTTATTTAAAAAGTAGAGAATCCTTTGTAGGCTTTGATAGAATGAACAGGGGCCAAAGTGAGAAGAAATGGGAGAAGAGATGAGTCTTGTTTACTCAAGGCAAAGAGCATAGAGAGCTACGGGCTAGGAGTATAAACTCAGTGGCAGGACGATTGCCTAGCATGTGTGAGGCCCTGGGTTCTTACCCAGAACCACTGAGAAAGAGAGAGAGGTCTAGGGTCTTGGAATACCCTTTCTATGATGTTTCCAATTGGTCTTTTGCCTGATATCTCTCTGAGAGGCCACTCATGGACTCTGCTTTCTGGATTCTTATAGGTGAATGCTTTGGAGCAAGCAATGCTGGATGCTTTAGTCTTAGATCGAGTTGACTTTGTGAAGCTCCTGATTGAAAATGGTGTGAACATGCAACACTTTCTTACCATTCCGAGGCTGGAGGAGCTCTATAACACAGTGAGCATTCTAGAAGGAGTGGGACAGAGAAGAGTTAGCCCGCTGAATATTTTTATCACTGGTGCATAATGTGTATAAATGTGTTCACATTCTTATTAGCTAACGCCTTGCCTAGCCAGACACTCTTATGAAGTAGTACAGATGCTCCTTGACTTACAATGGGTTGACATTCCTATAAACCCATCAGGTTTAAAACATCATAAGTAGAAATTGCATTTAATACAGTTGTCCTTCCAAACATCATAGTTAAGCAACATAGAATGCTGTAGAGTGTTGCTTGTTTCTCTGTGGTGTTGGGGCTGGCTGGAAACTGTGGCTCACTACTGTTGCACAGAGTGGAGACAAAGGAATGGACTGCATATCCTAACCTGGGGAAAAGATCAAAATTCAAGGTGTGGTTTCTATTGAATGCATCTGCACCACTTTCACTCTATTGTGAAGTCAAGCCTTCTAAGTCAGGTATTGTCTGTATTAACTCTTATTTATACTCGGGAGGCAAGAGAATCTACTTCCTAAAGTCATCAGCAAACCAAAAAGCTACCAAGGGTGATCACTCACTTGTCACTTGTGATCCTCACATTTTTACCAGGCTTCAGTGTAAAATGTAGAAGTAAGCTTCCACAGCAAGGAGCTCTGCTGTATTAGAATGGAAGTGTCTGAATGAAATCCTCTTGAGATATATATACATCAATACAAGTTTTGAGAATTTATATTTCCTTCCCCATTCTAAGATTTTAAGTGGCAGAAAATGGCCCTCAGTATTTGCTTGCTAAAACTTACTGGATCTATAATGCTAATATTGTACACTGCAATATACTCATTAAAGTAATTCAATAAAAAGTCTTTCACATACATTTGAGGGTGATAGATACTTCCTAGTCACAATCAGTTCTATCTCTTAAATCAAACAGGTTGCTAATGGGTTACACTCCAGCTCTTACAGCTCATTAATTCTGTACAGTAGGGAAGAATTTTTCTCCAAGAATTAAAGAAAAAACATACTAAATATGGCTAAATGCTTCTCTTTCAGAGACTGGGTCCACCAAACACACTTCATTTGCTGGTGAGGGATGTTAAAAAGGTCAGTCCATCCACTGTTTTATAATGCTTACTCATTGGATTTCTTTCACTAAAATGCTTCTTAAAAGTGAGTTTTAAAATTTCCAAACCATGTTAGCATATTATTTGAGGCATGGGAGATAATAAATTTCCCTCTTTGTAAGAGTTTACTTAAAACTAAAAAAGAAAAGGAGAAGCTTTTCTAAGTTGAACTTGCATCCCCACAAGGCAGGAACTGGCTGGATGGCTGCTCGACTATGGAGGTGCCACGGCCAAGGCCAAGGGCAGTGGACAGTGAGGATTCTGTCTCCCACTACGTTGAGCACCACCATCCTCCAGGGCAGCCTTCTATACCTACTTTGGGATCTCTTATTCATTCACTGGGCCTCTTTCCACAAGTACCAACCAGGGCTTCTTCTATTCCTGTAGACTGGCAGATGCCCTAAGCCCTTTCTGTTCCCTTGTTGTTACACTATAGCTGCTCTTCTCACTTTCCACCGCGACCAGCCGCTTTACAGTCTGAGATCTTGTAGGATCTCCCTCTCTCAGTGTTCTGCCGTGACACTTCTTCTGCCCTGTTGCCAAAGATTAGACAAGGTTAGATTAGGTTCAAGGAAGAGTGATTTATTTAGTTAGAATGCCTGGCATTCAGAATTCATAATGTGTACTTGTATTCTGAGCAACAGAAAATAACTGAAATGAAAGTATAGGGTTTTCAGTGAAGAGTCCTAGACAGTTTGGCCAAATTTCATACAAATATTTAATCCTAATAGTATAAGAATATGTCTTCTACAGATATTCATGAAGCAGACAGAATCAATAGATCTGGGAACCCAGAGGGACCCCTGAGACCCTCTGGCCCACAGCCCTTGTTTTTCATATAAGGGTCCTGATTTTCTCCCATAGGAACTGGCTGGAAGACTGATTAGGAAGTGCAAACTTTCAAAAGCAATAGCTATCCTAGTTCAGACCCAACCATTTCCTACCTAAATTTTTTTTTAATAATCCCCCATCTATCCTCTAGACCCAGTCCTCCCGCTGTTTCTTTCTTAAAATCTAAAGTTTTCTGATGGGCCACAAAATGAAGCTCAGGCTTCTAAGAAATGTGTACCCCACTGGGTCTGGCCCATGTCCATGTTCCCTATTCTCTCCTGTCATCTCCCCACCATACCCTATACTAATCCTGCCTAACTCTGGTACCCAAGGAGTCTATCTTGTCCTGCACACACCATGCTTACATCTGAGGCATTCTTCTCACCCAAATTGTCTCTGCTCAGAGGAGAACCAAGCCCAACCATTTCCTACCTAAATTTTTTTTTAATAATCCCCCATCTATCCTCTAGACCCAGTCCTCCCGCTGTTTCTTTCTTAAAATCTAAAGTTTTCTGATGGGCCACAAAATGAAGCTCAGGCTTCTAAGAAATGTGTACCCCACTGGGTATGGCCCATGTCCATGTTCCCTATTCTCTCCTGTCATCTCCCCACCGTACCCTATACTAATCCTGCCTAACTCTGGTACCCAAGGAGTCTATCTTGTCCTGCACACACCATGCTTACATCTGAGGCATTCTTCTCACCCAAATTGTCTCTGCTCCACCTGCTCCAAACTGTCTCAGGTCTTGCCTTCTCCTGGAAGCCTTATCACGCTTCCGGGGCCCACCCAGGCAGACTCTGGCTACTCCTGTGCATAGCATGCGGTGCTGTACCAGGCTTTGGACAGCTTTTCTCCTCTCCCACAACAGAAGGCTTCATAGAGCTGGGTTGAATATCCTCATCACTAATAAGAAATCCCAGGCATGGTTAAGGATGATAATAGGAGGTGAACAAATTTATAATGCATGAGTAAAAATTTCAGTTCATGTGGCCAGTCCTGTTGTAAAAAGACGATATTCAGAATGGGTGATGGACACGTGATGTATCTCAGGATACCATCATCATTTCAGCCATATGAAATTAACCAAGCAGTAAATAGCTCACAGCAAAAATTCCTTAAATACGTCTGGTCAGCTCTGCTCCCTGGATAAGTCAACCAGCCCAGGATGTGAATGACAGACTATGAGTACATGGGGTGCCTCTGTTCTGTCTGTTCCTTCTTTCTCCCACTGACTGTCTAAACAGACTCTCCTCTATGTTGATGCAAATCTCTGCCCCTTCACTACTCCCAGACATACCAGGTGTATGTGGTGTTCGCATTCTTACTAAAGATCTGGGAACCAGGTTCCCCTAGAAAGATACTGGGTACCATGAAGGCTTTCACAAGAAGTTTCCAGCCCCCAGGAAAATTATGACCTCCCATGGCCTCTCATGAAATCCTTATCCTTTGCATGAAACCTGGCCCCAAACTCCCTGAGGCTTGGTTCTCCTCTGCAAGCAGCAGTTGAAGCACCTGCTCATCCAAATCTTCTGTTCTATGCCAGCTACATCATACCATTTCCTCCTGCTTACACATGTGAACTACAGACAAACAAGTCGGATCACAGTGATTCCCAGGCATCAACCCTACAGCCATGTGGGTTTCTAATCCTTTATTGTTAGAAAGCTAAACTCATTTTCTGGAGCCTAGTTTAACCTAACATCCCCCTCACTCACATGACCAGATACTGAATATTTTTTAATCCCCCATCTGTGATGTGAACTCCCAAGGGGAGAAGACCATTTATGCCAACATATGCAACACTGTCCACACTGTGAATGCATGCTGTACAGGACCTAAGACAAAAATTATTTTCTTACAGAGCAACCTTCCACCTGATTACCACATCAGCCTCATAGACATAGGGCTTGTGCTGGAGTACCTCATGGGAGGAGCTTACCGCTGCAACTACACTCGGAAAAGTTTTCGGACCTTATACAACAACTTGTTTGGACCAAAGAGGGTAGAGCTCGGTGGTTGTGCAGTGTTCTGTGGTTCCTGGAGTGCATGTGCTTCCTTGTTGTGCTTTCCAATAACTTGGCCTATTCAAAGCCATACTCTTTGCCCCATCCCCCAGCACACCTGCCTGCCTCCTGCAATGGCTGCCACATGTGATGCCTCTCCAACCTACGGATGCCCAGGTTCATGCACAGACCTCCTCCATCATCCACCCTTAGCATGTCAAGCAGCACAGCCCATCAGTTGCTTCTGTCCTCCTTTGTCTTTGGTAGCCTTCCTCTTGGGAGACAGCTACTGTCTCTGCCATCTTCAATCCATCCTACCACCCTTCCACTATAGCTGCCATCATCTTCCAAAGCAAGGGACACAACAGACACTCCCTGCCCAAATTTACTCAGGGTCTCCTTCTGCCTACAACCACAGCCAAACTCATTATCACAGCATCCAAGGCCCTCTGCCTGCACCTATCACAGTAGACCATGTGCCTCCACCATAATCAAATTGTATTTCTGTGCCTGCCATGGCTCTTCCCCAATCATACTTTTTGAAATCCAGCTCTCACCAAAAACTCAAGTCAAATGTCAGATCCTTCACAAAGCTTCCCGCTCACTCTCAACTCCATAGCTCTGTGTCTGGATTTTTATGAGGGCTCTTCTCTGGTTCCCCTTGAGATAAGGACGACAGCTCGTGTCTACAAATCACTCTACTCAACTGACTTCTGCTGACAGAAGCAGTTTCCATATGAAAGCATTTCTTTTTCTTAAGGTTTTTTTTTTTTTTAAAGAGAGAGGGACAGTGAGAGAGACAGAGAAAGAGAGAAACAACTTTATTTAGTTTTTCACATGGCCTTAGTTGCTCCAACACTTAGTTGTGTACGTGGTGCTGGGGTTTGAACCCAGGTCCTTGTGCTTGCCAGGCAAGCGCCGAAACTACTGAGCCATCGCTCCAGCCCCTGAAAGCATTTCTTTCCCCCAGATATTCTCATTAATTAGTAAAGATACAAAGCATTTTAATGAATTGCTATGTCTATTACTAATAGAGTACTCATATTACTACTATCAACAGTTACCTCAGTAATTTTTTTTTCTCTTTCATTTTGCAGCCTAAAGCTCTTAAACTTCTTGGAATGGAAGTAAGTAGAATGTTTTCAATGGTTTTAAGATAACTTGGTCAAATATATGTAAAACTTTTAGTTTTGTATTTGCTTAGCACAAAGTTTGTTTTTCATGAATAAATCTACTACGCCACTCACTAAAATCTTAGATGATTCAGCTGTTATATATACAAAAGGATCATATACATTTTTTGAAAGGGTGAAGGCTATGCAGCTCATTTTTTGAATTAACAAAACCACAGTTTCCAAAGCAAACAAACATTAAACAAATGCCAAAGATCAGTCTTAATTATTAACACAGAATTAAGATCTTCTATACTGAATCTATACAGAATTGGAATGCTACTTAACTCATAAATTTATTTGAGAGGAATCTTTACAACAGTTGGTCTTAACTACTGTGCATTATGGAATTTCTTCCATTCACTTAAATATTTTTATGTCTGGTGCTTTGCTCTGGGAGTTTCTTGTTAAGGGTATTTCTAGTATTTTTGTCCTGTCTTGAAGGAACTTTAGCAGACTTCTCTGGGTTTCTTAGATACAACATGATTTTTTTGTTGATAATCATTTATTCCTCTTTTTGGGTATCGTCTCTTTAGCATTAATTGGTTCATAAACAGAATTTTCAGAACACTTAAAGACTAATGGGGACAATGAGATGTCAACAATAAAAGGTTACCTTGTCTTATTCTTGATTTTCATAGAAATGACTTCCTGACTTCACTCCTTAGCCATGTTTCTTTCTTTCTTTCTTTCTTTTTTTTTTTTTTTTTTTGAGGTGGGGTACTGGGGATTGAACCCAGGAGTGCTTACTGAGTCACATCCCTAACCCTTTTTACTTTTTTATTTTGCGACAAGGTCTCACAAAGTTACTCAGAGCCTTGCTAAGTTGCTGAGGCTGAATTTGAACTTGGCAAGCCTTCTGCTTTAGCCTCCTGAACAGTTGATATTACAAGAGTGTGTCACCATGCCCAGCATGTTTCTTCTTGCTATAAATCATGCCAAATATTTTTATAATATCAAGAAAGTATTTTACTATATATTTTATTTTATAACTTTATTTATAGTGAGCTAATTTTTTTAAATTAAGAAGTATGGTTTACATTTTTTTTCAAATTCCTGTTTAGAATCTAATGACAAATGATGATGTAATATCTTTCTCCCTCTTTGATTTATTGATAATACAATATATTAAGGATTTGGCAATATTAAATAACATTTATATTCTTGGAAACCTTTAGTTACTTGTTTAGGACTTTAAAATAATCTATTGATTTTCTTTTGTTATTATTTACGACTTTTAAATTTTTTGCAAGAGGCATTTTTTCCTAGTACTTTCGTATTCATCATTGCTGTTGTTGTTTAATTATAAATGAGTCCATTCAGGCTTTCTGTTTTCTAGAGTTAACTGTAGTAATTTATATTTTCCTAAAAATACTTATTTTATCTAGACTTTCAAATTCGTTGGTATTGACTTTTACTTAGTATCTGATCTTTTCAATCTTCTCAATATTTACAGATACATGACATTTCTCCTGATTTAAAAAAATTTTAAATCTTTTTTTTTCTTAAACAAAGTTGCCTAAATATTTTCTTGGTATCTTCGCTTTACCAAGGAACTTTCTTTTCTCTCTTCTTATTTTATTAATGTCTGCTTTAATGGGATGAATTAAAATAAAAGCCGGCATGAATACACAGAGTTACTGTGTTCCTTTTACTGACTCAGTCTGAAATTCAAGTTCACTCATTTTCAGTCTTCCTTGTTTTCTAATAAATGCATTCAAGATACAAATTTTTCTCTGAGCATTGTTTTCATGGTATCCCACAAGTATGGGTGAGTGGAATCTTCATTGCCATTCATTTCTAAAGAGTTTATATTTTTCTCTTTAACCCAAGAGTTATTTAAAATAATATTTGAAAAGTTTCCAAATACACACTATTGTTATTATCCTAATGTTGTTGATTTCTAATTTTATTTGTTGAATGTTGGCTACATACTTTCAAGTATTTGGAATTTGCTGAAATAGAAAA
Source organism: Aplodontia rufa (assembly GCA_004027875.1). Classification (NCBI taxonomy): domain Eukaryota; kingdom Metazoa; phylum Chordata; class Mammalia; order Rodentia; family Aplodontiidae; genus Aplodontia; species Aplodontia rufa. The sequence continues at coordinate 37,089 of PVKS010011287.1, forward strand.
ATCTCAAAGGAATTAGGTTGATTTTTGTGAAAATATGGGTGTAGTTTTTATATTCATCCATCAAACCAAACTTAGTAACTCTGCTGTTGGATTTGCTTTTACATTTACTAGTGTTTTTTTCAAGCTCATTTCTAAGTGAGGTGTGTTGATGATGACTCTTACTGTGATTACAGATGAATCAGTTTCTTCTTGTATTTCCAGTTTATAACTTTAGTTATTTTATTGGGTTGTTTTCTTTTCCTTATTAATTGTGGCAGGTCTTTGCATTTTAGGAAAGTTACTCCATGTTTGTTGTATTCTCCTTCTGGCAATTATTGTATGAAAATTTTCATATAATTAATATTTTAATAAAAAGCATCTGTTGTTGAAAGGTAGGTTTAAAAGACTTCTGTTTTAAAACTTGTCTTAGCTATTAGTTGATTTATATTTTATTTTATATACGTTCTTGAAAATAAAGCTATGATCATTTTTAAATTTTTATCATGCTCATTTTTAAATAACCTATATAGACCAACATTCCCTAAGTTGTTGCACCTATATTTATTGTGGCAAAATTGGAAAATGGAAACAAAAAATTTAAATCTGAAACCAGATACTATAATTTCAATAAAAAGATTATCACAATTCATTATGATATAAGAACTGGGTCCTGGGGCTGGAGTGGTGGCTTGGCCTGGCATGTGCAAGTATGTGGATTGGAACCCAGCACCACATACACAGCTAAGTGTCAGAGCAACAAAAGCCACATGAAAAACTAAATAAAAATTGACTCTCTCTGTCTCTCTCTCACACATTGTCACTCTCTCTTAAAAAAAAAAAAAGAACTTGGTCTTTGGTGAATAATTTGTGAAAGAAATTGAGAACCACATTCCCCAGGATCCCCTAAGTCTCTAGCCCATTCCAGCTGTGTGATTGCAGAGAAATTATTCAGGCTTAAGCCATAACTTCTTCCCCAAAGGGAATGAAAGGAATTCACAACCTTTCAGAGTGGTCATAAAAATAAAAATAGATAATTGGGCCAAGGATGTAGCTCAATAGTAGAATGCTCGCCTAGCTGGGTTGGATCCTTAACACCATTGCAAAGACAAGCAAAAAAGAATAAATAATTGATGGGAAAGCTGGTGTACAAAAGAACAAACACAATCATCCCTTGGTATCTGTTGGGGACTGGTTCCCGGATCCCCCGAGGATATCAAATCTGCAGATGCTCAAGTCAAGTCCCTTGTATAAAATGACATAGTATTTCCATACAATTTGCACACATCCTCTCAAACACTTTGAATTGTCTCTAGATAACTTACAATACCTAATATAATGTAAATGATATGTAAATAGCTGTTATACAGTATTATTTAGAAAATAAAGACAAGAAAAAGCAAAGCCTACACATGTTAGGTGCAGACGCATTTTTCCTCCAAATACCCCAATCTAAGGTTGATTAAATCCAAAAATGCAGAACTTGGGGATACTGTATCTTAGCCTGAAACAGCCTAAACTTCAGACTTCCATGCCAGTTCTCCCAAGTCTGACCTGCTGTTCTCACAGATCCTGCTCCATTTTCAGAAACATTCTAATCCATTTAGAAAGTGGAATATTGGCCTTTTGTTCCCACCACTTAGGGGAAAGGAGAGTACTCATTCAAAATGGAATGTTTGCTTTCTTAAAACATTGAAGCAAAACCTAAAGTGTTTTCCTCTGTCCCCTTTTAAACTTTTATATTAATTTCTGCTTCAGCTACATCTGCAAATGAGTGTTCATCTTTAGCTGCACCGGAACACCACCCTGAGGAAATAAACTGCAGACTTTACCTGTCCTGTGGTGCTACTTGTATCTCATTTTCATTTTAGTTTTGCTGCATGGCCTCCTTAAGGGTTCTTTAAAAACTGCTAACCCAAGGGTATAAGTTATGCAACAGCAACATTCCTTTTCAGTTCATTTGGTTTTACAGAGTTTATTTATTATAATAAAGATATGCATCTTTAAAAAAAAACAAGTAATATACTAAGTGGATACTTTAAATGTACTTAAGGAGTCTGTTTATTACCTGTGATATAAAGGTTTTCCTCTCCACAGTAGTTCTGGAACCCTTCACTGCACATTTAGGAAGAACCACACACACACACACAAAGAAGTGTTTTTTTGGTGGTTTTTTTTTATTGTTGTTGTTGTTTCTCCTTCAGGATGATGAGCCTCCAGCCAAAGGAAAGAAAAAGAAAAAGAAGAAAAAGGAGGAGGAGATCGATATTGATGTGGATGACCCTGCTGTGGGTCGATTCCAGTACCCCTTCCATGAGCTGATGGTGTGGGCTGTGCTCATGAAACGTCAGAAAATGGCGGTCTTCCTCTGGCAGCGGGGGGAGGAGTGCATGGCGAAGGCCTTGGTGGCCTGTAAGCTCTACAAGGCCATGGCTCATGAGTCCTCTGAGAGCGAGCTGGTGGACGACATCTCCCAGGACCTGGACAACAATTCCAAGTTAGTGACTAGAGGGAATTTAAGGGTCAGGAGAGGCTGTTGTCCTGAAGACCTGGCCCTTTGCAGAGAGGGGTGGTCACCGTATTTCTCACTTAAACTGTGATGGTTAAAGCTTGTTGGTAAACCTCTTTACCCATCACATCAGTGTTTCTCCTTCTGTCTCTCTGGGGTATTTCTAGGCTGTCATTGTTTTAGTTTATTGCCTTCTCATGCAAACTACTGAAATTGTTCTAATGCAAAAACAGCAAAATGAGTTTCCACAAAGAAGCACACACTGAGAAGCACAAGCTTTAGTGCACCTTTGCCTTGGACTGCAAATGTCACAAGCGTTTCTTAGCAGGGACAAATGGCTAAAGGAGTTGGAGTGGGGTATTGCTCTTACTACCCACAGGTTCAGTTCTGCTAAAGCCCCAGCAGAGTAGGCCCTGTTGACCAGTTTCTCCTGAGGACTCTTAAAAAAGCAGACTGCTGGGGAACATTTCAAAATGGCTTCTCTCCCCCTCCCGCTGATGGAAACACCAAGGGTTTTTCTTCTGTATTCACTGCAAGAATCTGATCAGTTTCCTGAAGGTCAAACTCATAGAAGCCCTATGACTGGGTTTCCCTGGGGTTTCACAACTTCTGAACTTGCTCACACTGAGTTTTCGGCAATTCATTAATTATAACTCATTGTTCTCACCCTAGCCCTGGTTCCTAGACATGTTTCTGTTCTAGTAAAACAATTATTCTTTGTACCTATCTGTCTGTCCCTCCAATTCTAAGGACAGATGTCTTCCCCAGGACCTTTCTTCTCTGATGGAGCTGAGAAGAAATGTTAATTTTTCAGTTCATTCTGCTTTCTTTTGTTACTAGTATGGACTAGCCACTTCCAAGTTCCTTACATAACAGACTGGAGATTTGAAGTCACGGTAAAACTTTACAGGCACAGGAACTTGAAACAGATGCAGACAGTTCTGCAAACATCTAACATCTCTGTTTTCTGAAGCCTGTTTCTCTTGTTTTGGATTTGATGGATTCTAAAATTACTACCCAATTCCTAAACGTGAGGAATTCAATACTATTTAAAAAATGGGGACACATTCACCTGCCTTATGGGTTTCCAGATGCTACCCATTGCTTCCCAGGTGATGTGTACCCTACAACCGAGGACTTGGGCCAGGCGGTACTGCAGACAGCATTCTTCTTCAAGGAACATACCTAATTCTGCTATCTTCATCCCTCTGCTCATAATTGTAATAAAATCCCCTTGAAAATTCAGAAATAAAAACAAAGGAGAGTAATCACTGTGTGCCTATAGCTTTACCACACTCCATGATAGAAGACTGAAGTCCCTGTGGGAAAGAGAATAAATTCTGTGTGTCATATTTCAGCTTGTGTCACCTTCTCCATGCCTCCTCAGTTTCTAACACTGTCCTCCCATTAGCAGTTAGGTCTCTGCGACAATTATACTTTGCTCTGGGCCTTACGACAGCTATACTTTATCTCTTTCATAGCAGTGAAAATGTTAAGTTCTTTTGTAATAAGTGCATTATTGAATCATTACACACACACACACACACACACACACACACCACATATATTAAATGTATGGCTTGATAACTGTTCATAATGGGAACACACCAGCTCAATCAGCATCCAGATTAAGAAGCAGAACCTAAGGGGAACTTGCAAGCCTCCGGGTGTTCCCTTCAATGTCCTCCTTCCTTGGCCTCCTCCAACCTCAAACACAGTCACTGTTCTGACTTCCAACCCCACAGGCCCTATTTCTGAACTTGCCTTTGTTGTCTATTCTGTCTGCTTCCCTGATCTGTGTACAATTTGAGGATTATGGACTTTGTCTCCTCATCTCTGTGTCCTTGGGATCTGACCTGAGGGCAAGCTTGGGTTAAACTAAAGCTCTGTTTGCAGCAAAACCAGTCAGTCCCCATCCTGACAGCACAGAGTCCCTGCCTCTGTCTGTCCCCCTCTGGAGACAAACCTCAAGAGCTTCTTGCTTATAGAGGACAATAAAGTCCCTTCTAATTGCAGATTCTGTGCCCTGTGCCTCCTCTTGTACCTGTGACCACATCTATCCGAGAGTGTGTGGCCACTATGGCTTCATACCAAGTTCTATCTCTTTAACTCCAGAGACTTTGGCCAGCTTGCTGTGGAGCTGTTAGACCAGTCCTACAAGCATGATGAGCAGATGGCCATGAAACTGTTGACCTACGAGCTGAAAAACTGGAGCAATTCAACCTGCCTCAAACTGGCTGTGGCGGCCAAACACCGGGACTTTATTGCTCACACCTGCAGTCAGATGCTGCTGACTGACATGTGGATGGGAAGACTTCGAATGAGGAAAAACCCTGGCCTGAAGGTATGTGTGGCATAGCCATTAGACTGTCTGGATGACGGTGATTAAGTGACATCTATTGAGCTCTTGCTCTGCAAGGCCAAGCTATGCATCCTGTGGGTATTTCATTCACAGTAGTCACACTCATCCAAATATCACTTTCCTTGGTTTTGGTCACCTAAATTCAAACACAGTCCAAAAATATAAATGGAAAGCTCCAGAAATGAACAGTTCATAATTTGGAGGGCAGAGGGAGTCATTACTTTTGCAGTGCTAAGGATTGAACCCAGGGCCTCATACATGCTAGACAAATGCTCTACCACTGAGCTTCTTCCCCAGCTCCTATTCATAAGTTTTAAATTACCCACCATCCTGATTAGTGTGAGGAAATCTCATAGGATCCTACTCCATCCCACCCAGGAGGGGAAACATTTCTTTGTCCAGCGTATCCACACTGTATTCAGAGTCAGTAGCCGACCTGGTGATCAGATCAACAGTCCAGCTTCGCAGTGCTTGCATTCAAGTAATTCTTATTTTACTTAATAATGGCCTCAAAGAGCAAGAGTAGTGATGCAAAAAAAGCACCAGGGCATAAAGCATAGGACAGTTTAGGTCTGGTGCTATGTGCCAGTACGGCAGGGCTTATAAGAAAAACAGAATATACAGGATGCAGTGCTGTCTGTGGTTTTAGGAATCCACAGGAGGTCTTGGAACATATCCCTCAAGGATAAGAGGGAACAACTGTATACCTCCAAGCAACCACAGGAGGGAGATGCTGTGACAACATCCTTACCAATAAAAGGATCCTGAACCTTTGAGATTAGGTAACTCTCCTAGGATCTTAGCGGATCAACAAAGGATCTGAACCAATGTGGGCTAATGCCAGAGTCCCACCTAACCAGCATAGCTGACTTACAGAGCTCCCTAGCACAGGCAATGCCTACACAGGTCACCTACCAGCCATTAAAGCAGGGACCAGAGCTTGACTTTATAGAATCCTTTAAACTCTAAAAATTGTGTCATATTTTAACTGGTGATGTTTTCATTACATGGGGCCCATGAGAGTATGAAAAGGTTTGAAAAGGACACAGTGGAGAGAAAATTATATTGCAATCAAATCCTAGTTCTTTGTTTACTACTCTTATCCACTAGGTTATCTTGAGAAGAGACTCTAATCTGCAGATGTCCGCCAACTATCTATTGGTAATATCATACCTATTTTATGGGATTATATTCAAAATATTTGGGACAAGAAGTGTTTCAGATTTTTTTGGAAGGGATTGAATTTTGGAATATTTTTATATACATAATGAGGATATCTTGGAGATGGGACTCATGTCTAAATATTAAGTTCATTTATGTTTAATTTGTACCTTATACACATGAAGATAATTTTATACAATAGTATTAATATGCCTGCTTTTTGACTCTGACATCAAATGAGGTCAGGTACGGAATTTTCCACTCATGGCATCGTGTCAACACACGAAATTTTCAGATTTAGAACTTTGGATTATGGATGGTCAACCTGTACATGTTGTACTATATAGCATAGTTCTGGCAAACAGATGGTACTCTGTTTCTTAGAAATATGAATGTTATGCCTAACTTTCCATTTCTATATAGTACACTAAGCAAATATTATATATAAATTTAGATATTAAGTAATTAGTAGTGTTTAGAATACCAAGAGATCCTAAAGGTTTTAAAGAAAATAGGTCAGATACAAAGTTATGAATAACAGTTATGAATTCTGAAGTTATTGATATCAGAATCACAAATTTCATGAACAATATTGAAACTTGGAAGGTAGCAGTAAAACAAATCCTTGACAGTCTGATGAGGAAGCATTCAGAATCTGGATTTTTTTTAACCTGGTCCGGCTATTTAAAATACAGGAGGGGGCTACAGATTGTAATTTGGTGGTAGAGTACTCACTTAGCATGCATCAAGCCCTGGGTTTGACCTCCAACACAGCAAAAATTTTTTAAAATTGAATAAATTCATGAGAATTTATATTACATTATATCTATTTAAAATAGGCCTAGATTCACACTATATAATTTATATATACCCATTCAGAAAAAATATTACTTCATCTGGTAGACTAAGGAGGAGGAGGAGATGGTGGAGGGGAAAAGATAAATATCACAAGAAAGCAATGTGGAAAGGAAGAAACATGCCCTGTATTTTGCAAATCCCCACACTACACCCAATGGAGCAGAACAAAAGGCAGTCCAATTAAATAAATACAAGGGATCAGCAGGATCCAAGAAGAAAGCATTCAAGAGGAATAGAAATGACCCCAACAAACAGTTGCAATGACTAAGAAGCCAAGAAGTATCAGGGACATAGTTTAAGGAAATAGAAACCATTTATAATCCTTAATAAGAAAGTAGAAGGGGAATCCAAATATCATGAAAAACAAAAACTGCACACAAAAGTAAAGGTTCAGTATGATTTGAATTGAAATTTGGAATATGAGCAATTAGTAGAGCATAGAAAAGCACTGATAAAAATGGCAGCAGGTTTTCTCTCTGTGGGCCAGGGCATCCTCTTGTCCAGGCTGAGCTCAATTAAGTCCTCTTCTTGGAGTCACAGTAGCCCTCCAACTCTCTGATCACATATTCCCATTTACATTGAAATTGTATCTATATAAAATACTTACAATTGACTTCACTGGAACTTTTAGTAAATTTTAATTATTTATATTATTATATTTTACTTTAAAGATTTGCTTGTTTTGGTTGTTTGATGTGGTGCTGGGGATCAAACCCAGGCCCTCATGCATGTCATGTAAACACTCCACCACTGAGCTATATCCCAGCTTCATTTATGTGCTTTGAAATTTAATGTTAGAATTTTGCTTTTTTTAAAGTTAGGATTACACAATGCTGCTTACCATTTATCTAAAATTTAGCAAATATTCTTAGAATTTTCACTGTCTATAATTCTACCAATGTACAAAACACAAAAAGGAATAGAAATCAGAACAGAGATAAACATAATCCAAGGCTCCTAGATTATTGACTAATATTGAAGGTTATTTCTTTGAAATTTTAACTATATGATTGGTCCTCCTTACTCAAAAGTTTTGCATCCATGAATTTAAACATTTACAGATTAAAAGTATTTGAGAAAAATGTCTTTACTGAACACATACTTTTTAATTTGTCATTATTCTCTAAGAAATACAATAGATGAACTATTTATGAGACACTTTCATTGTGTTAGGTATGATAAGTCATATAGAGATGATTTAAGGTATATGGAAGAAGGTGCATAGGTTCTATATAGATGCTACACCATTTTATATAAGGCACTTGAGCGTCTGTGGATTTTGATATCTGTGTGGGATTCCGAAACCAATGCCCCAAGGATTCTACAAGAAAATTTTTCTAGAATATCCATGGTTTAATATGGATTTATTTCTCATCATTCATAGGTTATCATGGGGATTCTTCTTCCCCCCACCATCTTGTTTTTGGAATTTCGCACATATGATGATTTCTCATACCAAACATCCAAGGAAAATGAAGACGGCAAAGAAAAAGAAGATGAGAATATGGTCAGTGACCCCCTTGATCTTAAGAGTATCTATTTGCTTTCATTTTAACGATTCTTAATATTTCTGTTGCCATGGATTAGAAAGCTGGTTGACTGGGTATGCTTTTAGGCTTCTTTCTTGGAAAAGTGCCTCTGTGCTGGGATTTGCTGCATTTACCACGTAGCCACCTGCCTGCCATGTGCTGCACTGTGTTTTCCAGGATGCAAATGCGGATGCTGGCTCAAGAACGGGGGACGAGGAGAACGAGCACAAAAAGCAAAAAAGTATTCCCATTGGAACAAAGATCTGTGAATTCTATAACGCTCCCATTGTCAAGTTCTGGTTTTACACAGTAAGGCCTCCTCCTTAACATCTGCCATTTAGCCTGTTTTGAATACCAGGATATGTGGGTGACAGGAAAATATTTGAGGACTAGATCTAGATGGCTCATCATATATATTTTATTTATGTAGGAAAATGGCCAACCTTGCCCCAAATATACCATTTCATAAAACAAAACAGCTGGGCTGTGGATATGGCTAAGTAATAGAATGCCTGCCTAGCATGTACGAGACTCTGGGTTCAATCCTCAGCACCATAAAAATAAATAAGTAAATAAATAAATGATAAATAGTCACACTCTGCTTGTTTAAATGAATAATTTAAAAAATACCTTTAGCAATAGAAATTTAGGGAAATTTTTTTTTTATCTTCAAATGAACAAAGATGACCAATGACTTAAAAATAAACTCACAGATTCCATTTTTCATTGAATGGGTGGGGTTATTAAAAGGGTATGGCGGAGCCCAGATCATAAATTCCTAAAGCCTAACGTGAATCAAGACCTCTCCGCTCTAAAGTGTTCACCAAACTGGCCCACTTGGCAGCACACTCTCCGGTGTCCAGGACTCCACTACCCTGAGTGTGGCTTCCTCTGAGCAGAAGAGGAAGCAGGAGTGGAAGGGAGCATTTTGGAGTAAAACTGGCTACCTGTACATAGTCCCAGCAGGGTTGTTCAGACACACTACGGCTTGGGCACCCATGTCATTCTGGAGGAAGAGCAATATTTCTCATGTAATCTCAAGCACCAAGCCATGGTACACACCAGTAAGACCATGACACTGCAATTCCATTAGTGATTGGACAGGAGCAGGTGATAGGACAAGGGGAACTGAGTCTGATGTCATGAATGGGGCAATGGATAAGGATGGGCAGGGTGCAGAGCACAGCAATCTAGGAGTGCCTTGGAAATCAACCATGGTTCCTAATAACCAACCTCTTGGAAGCCACATCTGATGATGCGGCTAAAGCCATGGCCTCCCAACTATTCTGGTCCGAATCAGGTGAGAGCCTGGGGTGTGTACAACCTGAAGGACTACTCAGGCACAGATCCATGGAGAAGGGCAAGGCCAGGAGTCTGACAGCTCCCGTGCAGGCTTTTCAACATCGGGCCTCATCCAAACTGTCTGGATTCTCTCTCTGGATGTAGCTTCCTGGGAATTCTCATCTAAAGATTGAGAACTTTGGCTCTAATCCTCCTGTGAGGAGGAAATAGTTGCTTTTGTCTATTTTCTGTTGTTAGAACACTTGAGACTGGGTAATTTATAGTTATAAGGGGAAGAGGTTATCTTGGCTAAAAGTTCTAGAAGTCCAAGAGCATGGCAATGGCATGATGCTTCTGTGGTGAGGGTTTCACAGCATTCATCTCATGAAGCAAAGCAGAAGGGCAGGCAGCCATGTGCAATATGGAGGAGGACAAAGGAGATGACCTGCTTTATAACAACCCATTCTCACCAAAACAAATCCATTCCCAAGAGACGTAACCCAGTCCCACTAGAGCAAGAACTTGGTCCTCCTGAGAAATAGCATTAATATATTTATGAGCCGTAGTCCTAGTCCCATTTGCCTTGCCTCATCCCCCACCTCCAATTCTACCTCTTTTCTTGCCAAAAAGATAAAGAACCTCTGGTGGCCACTGAATATCACAAATCAGTAGCCAAGGGGGCAGGCTCCATGAACCTGGGAGGATGATCCATTCAGGTGTCTTCCCTTCTAACTTCTTATGCTGTCCATCAGTAGTGGAGAGAGTCATGAAGGAAGATCAGTAGAGTAGATGAGAGGAACCAGGGGGATGAAGGAGGGGAGGGAAAGGGGAAATACTGGGGAATGATAGTGACCAAATTATATTGTTAAATTGTGTGCATGTACAAATATGTAACAATGAATCCCACCGTCATGTACAACTATAAAGCACCAATAAAAATATGGGAAAATAATGGAGATATTCAAAAGGACAATTTGTGAGGCAAGGAAGAGTAACATTTTCCAAATTCCAAGAATGTGTAGGAGAGACACCAGCAAACTATTTAAACTTTCCCTGTGTGTCACAATTTTTGCAACTTCATAATTTCCCCATGAGGATAACAGAACCAACAAATATATCATCATGTAGAAAATGAAATGTCCTTGGTCATATCATGCTGAGGCATAAAATACCTCCAACCTACGTCAGAATTCTGTCTGTACTGGTGATGTGCAGAGAGGGTGTCCTCTAAGTCAGTCAGTCCTGTTGGAAATGAAAATTCATTTTAGAAGATGTGTCATGCTAAATATAAGATTTCAAAACCTGGTTCCAAGGTTCTCTCCAAAAACACTGCTAACAGCTTTCCTTTCTGCCAGATTTCATACTTGGGCTACTTACTGCTATTTAACTACGTCATCCTGGTGCGGATGGATGGCTGGCCCTCGCTGCAGGAGTGGATCGTCATCTCTTACATTGTGAGCCTGGCGTTAGAGAAAATACGAGAGGTGATTGTTCAAAGGCTTATCCCTGCAGGCCCCACTAAGCACTGGATCTAACTTCAAGTCTTACCGCAAAACCACTTCATGCAAATGATAGGTTCCATGGCACTTATCACTTGAGGTGCCCCATCCCACGTTTATTTCATTCACTTCTTAGATCTGCATACCTTCTCCTTCCAATGGAATTTGAACTTGTGAATCAAAACACAAGGTAAAATAAATGATATTCAATAATAAAAGCAGGTCTGAATGCATATAAAAGCAACAGCAAAGACTGACAGCTTTTTGAGATAAACCAGTTACTACATGGTTACAGATTTTGGCTTCATTTCCTAGCATGGAGGGATTCAGGAGATGACCTTTTTTATTTTTTATTTTGAGACAGAGTCTCAATAAGTTGCTTAGTGGGTCACTAAATTGCTGAGGCTGGCTTTGAACTTATAAACCTTGCACCTCAGCCTCCTGAGCTGCTGGGATTACAGGCATGAGCCACCATGACCAGCAGGAGAGGACAGTATTGTTGTAACTTAAAACTTTAGATCACACCGTGCACTTGTGCCATACACACACCGACTCTAGTGCAAGAATGCATGAGAGGGCTCTTAGAAAGAGGTGCAAGGGAAACAGGCCAGAGGAGGGAAGGGAGCTGAGGGAGCCATGGTATCAGGTAGATACCCCTGCTAAATCCTGCAAGGGATCCAAGGGGACTGGACACTGTTGAATCTATTCCACCTTTAGAGAAGGGAGTGGAATTTTTTATGCACTATATTATGACATTGACATCCACCAACAGGTATTCCAATTGCCCAAGGACAAGTCACCCAGAATGGGAAGAGTGTGGGTCTAACAGCAGCACTTATAACATATGGATGATCACACCCACCTGGTGAAAAGCTCTAGGGGATCTGGGTGAGGCCCAGGGCAACTGATGTAGAGGGATGAGATTTGCAACTAAGTGTTGAAATAGAACAGATACTGTCTTATACATACATCTTATATCACAGAGGGCTTAAAATTAAAATGAAATGCCAAGACAGCAATTTCTACAGGCAGAGGAAATGTGGGCCAAGTATTTTTCTCTCTAATACCATACACAAGTTTGAATCTACTATATTCATTTCAAAAGAGAAAGTTCGTATCCAAGCAGAACACGAACTTAAACTGAAAAGGCATACAGCATGATTTCCTAACTGTTCTCCAAATAATATAGAATCAATACCATTATTTTGCACTTACTATTGACCTGTTCTATAGAATCAATACCATTATTTTGCATTTATTATCGACCCGTTCACTGAACTGAAAAATATGACAGATAACCTCATCCAGGTAGGGTGTTTGATGGTATAGGTCTAACGAGAGCCTGAGAAATCAAAAGAGTGCTAAATCCAAAACTGTACACTTCATCTTCTAAGATGACTCTTCCTTTTAATTTTCCATTAAAATTCTGTGCATGCTACAGCTGGAACTTTGCAAGTGGCTTGCCTTAACCACCTCTGGTGCGGTTGTGATCCTGCTGAACTTGAGGTGTGCGCTAAGACATTTTATTGCAGTAGCCTGCCCTCCAGTTACAGGAAAGAGATGGAATCCAGGGCCAATGGCTGGTTTGGCTAGTGACTTGCTTCTGTGTTGGTGGATAGACCGCCACCACCCCATCCTAAGCCTGAGATCCTGGGATCTATCCGTGATCTGCAGAACTTAAGGAGTACCCCCACATGGCAGCCCTCCCTCCTGCTGCAGCACTTCTGTGCCTATCAGAATCACTGTCTGCCCATGCATGCTGTTTGCTAAATATTTTCCATTTTACTCTGTGGAAGTCTCCTTTTAATCAGTGGTGATTTTGAAAGAATAATATCTCAAGTAGGGGGAAATCTGGTTCAACTTTCCCCTGACTTCTCATGTTTAAGTCACAAAGGAATTTTGGCAAATCAACCATTTCCTAGCCTCATTCTACCCATGTGGATCCCACCTCCCACACCCCCTTTAACCACATGGGATTCATTCCTGCTCTCAACTTTTCCTCCTGTTTAAGTCTGGAATGTGGGCCAACAGGCATGTGTCCAATAATTAGTAAAGAAATCAAAAGGCAGCTGTTTTAATTACAGCCAGAAGAAGATAATTTGGAAGGCATTTCCTGAGAGTTTGTAAAACCCTGAATCTATGAATACAGAAGATTCCATGGAATTTCCCTTTCTAGATATCTGTTTGCCCAAAAAGATTAGTGTTCTGAGGTCTTGAACAGGAAAGAGACCAGATGCCCTGAAATGTTCCACCAACCTTATCTTTCCAAGATTCTAATGAAGACAAGGCTTCCAATAGTGTACTTTCAGTTTATTGTTCTTCGGGGTTTGTTTTTAGATCCTCATGTCAGAACCAGGCAAACTCAGCCAGAAAATAAAAGTGTGGCTTCAGGAGTACTGGAACATCACTGACCTCGTGGCCATTTCCATGTTCATGATTGGAGCAATCCTTCGCCTACAGAACCAGCCATATATGGGTTATGGTCGGGTCATCTATTGCGTAGACATCATCCTCTGGTATATCCGTGTATTGGACATCTTTGGTGTCAACAAGTATCTGGGACCCTATGTGATGATGATTGGAAAGATGGTTAGTAACGACTCCACAAGAATAAAGAGAGATATCTTGACTGTGGTTAGGACACCAGACCAGACCTTAAGACCTTAGGTGTGGCTTTCTTTGATTTCTTTTGGACTTTCCTTTGCACCTGGTTTCGTACAGGAAATGTCCTTTGATTTGAAGTACACCATTCTCAGATGTTGATAACTTAATAAAAATCCAGTAAAAAAATGAACTGAGGGCCTACTGTACACACACACCTACATATGTATCCTTCTCTCAATATTTATCAAGCATTCAACACAGACCATCCTCTTTCTTTCATACCATGTTTAATTGGTTGGACAGCCAATTACTTTCATTTTTTAAATCCCTTCTGATTTATTATTGATGGTTTTATTTTGACAGTAGGGAAAGTATCCTCCTCTTTTGTAAACTTGCTTCACTTTCCCAGGACATAAGAGAGTATCAGGTTTTGATGCAACTGGAATTCAGTAGCAAGATAGGTATTTCAAAATATTCACTCTACATCTTGATAGCTTGAAACATATTTTCAGTTCTTTAGTACAGGATTTAATATTATACGTGGTTGCATCTATATCAGAATGTTTTTATGGCAAAAATCAATTGACAAACTCCTAATCTGGAGTAGAATCCAGAGATAAAAGGGACCCAGAGCCTTTTCCACACCTTACTCCAGACCATCTCCAGCTCATAGTTTCCGGCCTGGAGTGGACATAGGTACTTCATGTGATTAGGCCAAGACAAATCTATTGTGACATTTACTCTAGAACAAATCATAGAATATGAAACTAAACACAAACCAGCTAGTCATCTTTACATTATTTAAAATATCCTTTATAAGGCAAGTGTCTTTGAGCTAAGGATATATATATATATATATGTATATTTATATATATACATATATGTAATATATTAATATAATATAATATAATTATATTAATTAGACTATTATTATATTAATTAAACTTTTATATTATATATATTTATTATATTATATTATATTAATTAGACTATTTCAGTAAGAGTCCTCATCCTCAGGGATATTACAAACTAGAATTTCTACCATTTTAGTATCCATACTAACCAAAGCATTGCTTCTTTTAACTGCTCATCATCTGTATAATGAATGAATGAATATGGTGTACACTCTCAATTCATTATCTTTCTACCTACTTAGGTATATCATCCTTTTACTCCTTATTTTCTCTCAAAAACTACCATCTTTTCTCATAATTCTTCCTATTTTCAGTTGTAGTTACTGGAAAAATATCTGTGTATGGGTATATCAGTCATTTTTCCATCACTATAATGAAATACAGAACAAAATAAAGGTTTTATTTTGGCTTACAGTTTCACAACTGATTGACCCAGTTGATTTGGGTCTGGGAAAAGGAGCATATCACGACAGGAACATGGTGAGGCAAACCCACTTACATCACAAGCTGGAGGACAAAAAATAGAATAAGGGGTCAGGATCACAATTTCCCCTTCCGGGGAATGCCCCCAGTGACCTAACTTCCTCCCACTAGGCCCCACCTCCTAAAAGCTCCACCACCTCCTAATAATTCCACTCTGGGGATCAAGAATTTAATACATGGGCCTTTGTGGGACATTCTAGATCCAAACCATATCATCAGGCAATGACAGAGGAGGAGTCAGAAGGATTAGGAGCAAATTAGAATGGCAATATCCTATAATAAGATGTATACATTTATTTCATGGAATAGTAAAAAAAAACAGTAGCCTGTGGTTGGGAAAGAAAGAAGGAAAAAATGCTTTCTCCATCCTAAGCATTTGTGAAGTCTTGGGAAATGGCAATTTAATGAACAAGTGTGAACTTCGCTCATGTTTCAAGGCATTAATAAGTGATATATTCTCCCTACTCAGATGATTGATATGCTATACTTTGTGGTCATCATGCTGGTTGTGCTGATGAGTTTTGGAGTAGCCCGTCAAGCTATTTTGCACCCAGAGGAGAAACCATCTTGGAAACTGGCCCGAAATATTTTCTACATGCCCTATTGGATGATCTATGGAGAGGTGTTTGCAGACCAGATAGACCGTAAGAATAGAATTCATAGTAAGATTCTCTTCCCTGTTTCTGAGGCAGATGATCTGTTCCAAATTAATAGAAAAAAACATGTATTAATTTGGAAATAAAGTATTTTTTATTATGCCATAGGCATCAGATTATTTTTAAAAAAATAAGTACAGATTGTGGAATGTGGATTTTGAGACCTCACTCATTTCCTTTATTCTAAAAAACATTCCCTAGAATTCTGAAAGATTCTCATTTCCCTTGAGCCATACCTAAAAGACATCCTGTTTCATGAGTATAGTTCCAATGCCAATATCTTAGGTTTCCTTCAACCCCAATGTCTCCCCCACCCCAGGATAAATCTGTTAGTGTTTTTCCAGTACAATGAACTGGCAAGCAAGTCAGAGTAAATGATGCCTCCCATCATTTCCAGCCATCAAAGCCCATATTCTACATAGCTACCCATTTCTTCTACTTGTCTTGTTTTCTAACTTTTTAATTTATTTGTTCATTTTTAACTAACAATTTATTTTACATGTATATGGAGCGTATGATTTTATATATATAAACAGAAGTGGTATTTTTTATTGTCAAAAGTAATCTGAATTGTAGCAGAGGAAATGAGTCTCAATCCTTCACAGACTTCTGAAAAATATAAACCCCAGCTCCTCTGCAGGCTGAGCTGGTAGGTCAGTGTCTCCTGAGTTGTGGAGACATGAATTTCAAATGTTCCTGTACCAATTTCACCATGACAGCTAAGTCTCCACCAGTGAACAAGGTGCTTCTGTCTCAATTTTCATCTCAGTATCAACACTTTCATCTGAGTGCTGTGTTTTATCATAAAACATCAGATATAACAGCACATCTGCTGTTTTGGAGTTCTGGTATTTGTGACCAAAAAGTTTCAAATATTTCCCTTTCATGTGAAACCTAGGATTATCAATGCATCTACTGCCACTAGGTTAGATGGGTAATGATTTCACTCCGGGCATTCCCTCTAGCTTGTTTAACATGATGCTGAGCACTTTATTATTAAACATATCATAAACTCAACTATTGGATGTGTTCGTAGCTTGGTAAACCAGAACATAAAAATCCAACTGATTTTAAAACATTATTGGCATAGATAAACATACATATTTCTCAAAAACTTTTCTGGTCTGTGCAATATTTTCATTGTTGGGTTTTTTTAATTAAATTAAGGAATGAACAGAGATAAAGAGGTAAATTTAAAGCTATATTATTTTCAGTAATACCATTAAATGTAGTTTTCCAATTCTTGATTCATTACATAATAATTTTGTATTTATTTGTGCTTATGAGATGTTTGTGCTGGAATGTAGGGGATACTTGATTAGTTAACCTGTAAGTTAAAATGATCATCTGCCAGTATCATCATATCTTTTTCACAGTATTTTTAACTAGTGACCTTTTGCTATGGCATGTGACATATGGAAAATAAATAGTCATGAAACACATTTCTTAGAATTAATAACATTACAATTTTTCTAAACAGACCAGTTTCCAAGTGTGAATCTGTAATTTCCAAGCTTGAAATCTCTGCATTTCTTAATAGCACAATAGATCATTTGTTTTACTTTCCTTTCAACTATCATCTTGTTTTCTTTCCTCTTCTCCTGTCACAACTAAAACACAAAACGACTGATCTCCTGCTTTCCAATCACTAAATAGTCTACGCCATGGAAATTAATCGTAAGTTTACATGTACTTTATGATTTCTTTTCATGAAATATGTTTATTAAATAGCTTTTCCATTACCTGATTGCTGATATTCTTATACTGTTTTCAAATATGTCTCCAGTTTTCTGGTTTAGTACTTTTTTAAACTGTAAGAAAAACATAAGCAGAATATAAATTCAACATTGGTGTCACCCTATTATTTTCAACCTTTAAGAAACACATCTGCTATGATAAAGGTGGCATTTCAAATGAGCACAGGAAGAAAAGATTATTTATCAAATGTGATCCCAGAACAGTTGATTTTAAGAGGGTAGCAGGAAAATACCCTACATCCCAGAACAATGTACAAATATAACCAATAAAGAACCAGAATACAACATAACCTAATGTTAAATAATTAGAAGATATGATAACTTTATAGTAGATAACAATTAGAAGACATCATAAAGATAGATTTGTCTTTAATTGTTAAGAACTTCTGTATGGATTGGAGCGGTCACTCAGTGGTTAGAGCACTTGCGTGGCATGTGTGAGAAGCTGAGTTCGAATCCCAGCACCACATACACAACTGGGTATTGGAGAAGCCAGAACTAGATGAATAATAAATAAAAATTTATTCTCTCTCTCTCTCCCTCTCTCTCACTTTTTCTGTTTCTGAAAAAAAAATATCTGTATATGAAAATAGAGAAATGGGAAAACATAAATATGGCAAACTAAAAATGACTATCTCTGAATGCTGATAGGAGTTTTTCACCTGGAAAATTATGTTTATGAAACAAGAAAAAATCACAGGAAAAGAAAATAGATTAATAGCATGTATAACACAATATATTATTTTCATTATATGTAAAAAGCAAGCACAAAAAGACAAGCATTTCTTTTAGCTCCTTGTGGTGAAAACCTGTATGATGAGGATGGCAAGAGGCTCCCTCCCTGCATCCCAGGTGCCTGGCTCACACCTGCTCTCATGGCATGCTACCTACTAGTAGCCAATATCCTGCTGGTCAACCTGCTGATCGCTGTTTTCAAGTACGTGTCATGGCTGATGACCATGTGTTTACATTTATTGCTTTATAAATTTTCTATTTAATCTCTGAAATATCCCATGCCACCAAGTATTTGCAGAGAAGTTCACTAGGGTTTTTAATATGAATAAAATTGTCTTAATCTTTTTGATTCTACTTTAATCAGTCTAAATGTATTCATAAATCAAAAGTTGACACTTAAATACACTTTCTTAGTGTTTTAACACTGTAATATTTTAATCTAATGAAAATAATTTCTTAGGTAAAAGTCCCTTGAGAGATTTGATCAAATTGTGTTTCTCATTCATTATCAGAGGCAGAGAAAGCAATAATAATTTCATACACTACAAAAATTACTATAATATTATATATAATATCTTTTCATGCTTATAGAATAGTAAATAAAATGGTGTGAGTAAAAATGACTTAAATTATTCAATCAAACTTATTATAAACCTTGCTCATTTGGCATGATATGATTAGCATTTTGGTAATGCTTAAGCGTTGAAAAATTATTTTCACTTCTAAGATAAAAAATATGAGGGAAAAGTACTTCATAGAAATTAAAATCTTAGAACTGAACAGAAGAGAAGCTGATTCCAATACCTGGCTTGAGAGATGAGAAAACTAAGGTCACAGAAGAATAATTGGCTTTTCTAAAGTCCCAATATTGGTAGACAATATAATCCTGTGCTTACTGCATCCTGCTGGAAGCTAAAACAGGATAAAGATGGTATCTACCCCACATCCAAAATAACATGCCTTCAATCAAAAAAGTTCAATAATTAATTCAGTTACCAGAAAACAAAAATTGTCATTAGTTGTTTGACTGAATTTAGAGTTTACACACTTCAAACTGCTTAGTGGAATGGCTCTCACCTTTATATTGATGAGACAAAATTTTTTGTACATATGATTCAGTAGACTATGGTGTGATTTTTCAAGAAAACAGTGGATAGAAATTCAATTATCTATACAAGTAAAATACCATTGAATGTAGATAGTACACATAGATAAACCAAAAAATGAGGTAATCAAGGAATCAGTACCAACAGACAGTAAAAGCCATTTCATTTTGTATTTTAATTTCAATGTCAGTAACTGGTTGCTCTGGGAAATCATAATAAAAAGTAATATAAGTGACTATAAATGTTTTCTTTTTAAAGCAATACCTTCTTTGAAGTAAAGTCAATATCCAATCAAGTCTGGAAGTTCCAGAGATATCAGCTGATTATGACATTCCATGACAGGCCTGTCCTGCCCCCTCCGATGATCATTTTAAGCCACATCTACATAATCATTATGCGTCTCAGTGGTCACTTCAGGAAAAAAAAAGAAAGGGACCAGGAGGAACGGGACCGTGGGCTGAGTATGTTCAGAACTCTTCACTTCTATTTTGGACTAATTTTAAAAACTGTTTCAATTGGACAGCTTCATAGAAATCTCACTAAATGATCTACATTTGTGAAAGACACAACAATACAACTGCTGTGCTCTTCAGAATGTTTCTTATTTTCTGTTGATTTTTTTCTAGCATTGTTCATTTATTAATAATGAATATTGCTGAAAGCCAGCTCATGGAGACAAGAAGTTGAGATAGCTCTTAAAAATAGCTCTTCTAGAATTATGCTTAGTGAAGTATCCCAATCTCAGAGACTCAAGGGCCAAATGGTTTCTCTCATCTGTGGATGCTAGAATACATGGGGAAGCAGTAGGGTAGACAGCTAACCTAACAATACTTCAAATTGAATGACTCTCAGAGTAATAGGGGGATGGCTCTCTAGGATACTTGGAGAAGTAGGGAGGGGTAGG